>DF361573.1:3590-18124 GCA_000787875.1 Solanum virginianum
GTTTGTGTTGACAATATTACCCCTTGCACTCCTCCCGATTATATTTAAATTCACAATTTTCCAATATCCAAAACATAGATTTCAATTTCATAATTCGGCCCAGCGTACCAAAGTATGGGTTCTAACATCTAAGTCATGAGAATTATATATATTGTATATGTTGAAGGGCTATTATGCATGCTATAGGCTCATGAGAATGTTTTGGATGCTATAAATAATATGAAGCCCTTTTCTTTTATATTATGCTGTAATGGTTTGATGAGCTACTCTTATGATACTACCATGAATTATGAAGCTTTGTATAATATGACTATGTATATAAATTGAGTATTCCTTGGGATTGTTAACCTAGCATCGAGAGGACCTTGGTTGGTAGCCATTGTTCCTTAACTATGTGCCACCATTAAATATTTTGTTAATCCTACCAAAAAGATTGCATCGTAAGGTAAGGACATCTCTTAACTCTTATCGAAAAGATTGTATTGTAAGGTAAGGACATTTTTTAACTCCTATCGAAAAAATTATATTGTAAGGTAAGGACATCTTATAATACCTACCAAAAAAGTCATGTCGTAAGGTAGTATAATTCATAAGTCCTACCGAAGAGGCCATATTGTAAGGTGAGGACATCTTATATTACCTACCGAAAAGGTCATATCGTAAGGTAGGGATATTTGTAACACTCTATGAAAAGGTTATATCATAAGGTGAGTGGATGATCTCACCTTGGCAAAGTAGACCACTCTTTTATTTAGTGTGGAGTGAATATCAGGATTTCAAGTAGTAGCTCGCTTGGTCTTATTTATAGGTTATGGTCTTTTCCCATCTATGTATGATATGTTTTCTGATTTGACAATCCTCATGCATATTGGCTATGATTATGCATATGGTTTAATTATGACTTATGTCCTTTGTTGCATTGCGCCCCGCATACTTAGTATATTTCAAGTACTAATGCATACTTCTTTTGCCTACATGATCATACCATGTAGGGACCGAAGCTTCTATCCATCCTCTTCCTCTACGTGGCTAGTTGGATCATTTGAATATTGCTATTGGTGAGTCCTCTACTCCGGGATAATATCTACTTTACTTTCATGCTCTTGTTGGGACTTGTTTATTTTTAAATATTTATCTTTTGAGAGTGAGCCCGAGAGATATCTTGGGCCCCATTCCATTTGTATTAGAGATGTTGTTGGATATAGATTTGTATTTTGAGGTTGGATCCTATTATGTTTATGTGATTACGAAATACTTCCCTTAGTCTTTATCTCATTCTATGTGTTGATATTTATTGATGATGTGATGAAAGTTCTAAGTCCCTTATTGCCCCATAGCATGAGTCATACTTACTCATCCCTTATATTTTATTTGCTATGTGATTAATGCAAATCCTCTTCCCTATAAAATCTTGATAGCATGAGTCCAAAGCCCCACATCCCTTAGAATTATTTGTTATTTGCTTGTTGTTAAATCATGCTTCCACAGCCAAGGATGTGCAAATGATATGCTAAAAGGCTTGTTTGGATTTCCTTTGGAATTCTCATTCGCCGTGTCATGCCTAGGCCCTAGGCTTGGGTCGTGACAGCTTCTAGGCACTGATGCCCTAGTGGATCCTTCTTCATCTCCACCACCTTCATTCCACTTATCTAGGGGGATTATTACACTTTCTCCTCTTTATTTCTATCATGTTTTTTAGCTGTATTGCATCTTTTTAAGGGGTGAGTATCATGATGGTAGTGCACTAGTATTTTGGTTGTTTTTTTAATCTTGGTAGTTGATGTTGATGAAAATTTTGAATAATGACGTGGTTGGTTCGTAAATATTTTTATTTTGGCTTGTAATAGTTAGTGTTTGTTTATTACTTGTATGTGATGATGTGTGGTTGTGTTACATGTTTGAATTGTATTTGAATGTCAATCTTTGTGAGTTGAATCCAAAGCATAGGTGAAAAGTCGTGTTTTAAAAGAAGTTGATACAGTCTTAGTCCTTGAAACAATTTGAGTATTTATTGCTAATATCTTTGACCTGAATAGTGCCTTGGACAAGAAGTATGTAGTGACTCACCAATTAATTCAATTCAAGTAAAAATGAGTAAATGTTGAGCTTGGATATGCTATGATCGTTCTTTGGAAATTAGTATTGTTGGGTTTGTATTTAAATTCAAAGTCCATTATTCCATATGTGGTGAGTTGTACTTGGAAGATGTGTATATGATTGCTAAAACTTGTTCGAGTAATCTCTTGATTAGGTATCTGTCGAAACTAATTTTCAAACATAATCAAAGGTCATCTTTGTGATACCCACTTGAGCCAAAATCCAACCAAAGTTGTGAATGATATCCTTAGTATCCCTATTTGAGCCTAAAGCCATTTCTTTGGTACCCATCTCATGAGACATCCCTTTCTAATTTCTTCTTTGATCATGAAGCCTTGTTTGAACCCTACCTTCTTTGGTTTGTTGGAAGTGAGGCTAAAGCCTTAAGTTGCAGATGTTGGAAACTCTTTTTGATGATTTAGTGAATGTTGAAAAAGGAGGGTGTGCCCTGATGTAAGAAAAACCAAGGAAGGAAAGAAGGATGGATTGAGCATTTAAAATGAAAGAAAATCCATGAAATAAATCCTTCAAGTGCATAAAAGAAAGAAAAAGCTTGAATTGTGGGCATTGAGAAAATGTGAAGTTGGTTGAATAACAAAAAGGTGTGGAAAACGTGGCTTTGAGGTAAGAAAAGACAATAGGATAAGGCTAAGGCGTTTCATGGAGGGTTAACTCACTTTTGCCCAAAGTGGCTATTTATAAGCCTCAAATTGTATAGTAACTTGGATTCACGCTTGCTATGATGGAAGTGGACCACATGGGCATCCACTTGATCTATTCAGTCCCTAAGCCAAAGTTACAAGTCATTAGGAAGTCTTTGTGATCCGAAGTTAGACCTCAAGGAGTCCTTGATTAATTGAAAATAAGGGAAAGCCTATGGGAAAGAGCATGCATACCATCCCTCTTTTGTGAGTTAAGAGTGTTGTGCAAATTCCTCTATACTTAATGAAATTATGTGCATTTTGTGAGAGTGAGAAATTTTCTTTGATTGTGTGGGCACTTGGAATCATTTTGAGCATGAGCTTGCAACCATACGAGCAATTGTGAGCATAGCCTTATCTTAATACCGTTTAGTCATCTCTTGAGGCTTCAAAATTGCATAAGTAATTTGTGAAAACTTGGTTGACGGACAAAAATGGGGTGTCATGTGCATGTTACTCTCTTTGGACCCTGTTCAAAGGAAAACTATGTTGGGAATTCAATGAGGTCACGCAAAACCATTAACGTAGGGGTGTTGTTGAGTCCTAGATTTGGACTCATAGTTAACCTTAAATAGAGCAAAATATTTTCCTCGATGTATAATTTTACTTTGGTATCTAACCTGATTTGTTGATAAATGATAGGTTTGGTGGCCAAGAAGGATTCAGGGACAATTGAATGCAAAACAAAGAAAATGAGCCAAAAAGGCAGGCAAAATGGGCACCTCTGTTGCAATTTGGCTCGCCGCCAAATTGACACAACCATCGTCTAAAATTGTAGAAGTTGGACCCCTGAAGATAGGCACAGATCAGCGATCAAGCACTAATTTGGTGCATCATCGAACGTATTTGACGAGCTAACATAAGCCCCCCAAATATGACAAAACCTGGCATAGTAATGAGGAATTTGTGCATGTCAACTCGACGATGCTAGGGAATTTGGTGCATCGTCGACTGAAGCAAACGGACTCAAAAAGTATCATCGAATGTTACAGAAATAGCTTGAAGAAAATTCAAAATTGAGTGACTAATTCGGTGATGGGTGTCATCACAAGCCTGTGCATGATCCAACATGTCAATGATGCCTGACTTATCTCGTCGAGTGATATTTCGGAGCAGATTTTAGGATGGTATTTAAAGCATTTTTAGGGAATTTTGGGGTACAATTTTTATACTTGAGACTTTTACACACTTTTGGCATACTTTGCAGACTTATTGTACTTGTTCTTCTAGAAAAGCTCTTCGTACTTAATTTCTACAATTTGGAGAAGAAGAATTTTGAGTGAATTAATTTTATTTTTATTTTTATTTTTATTTTTATTTTTATTCAAGTTTGAGATCATGGATGGGCATCTAGGTATAATTTCTTCCTCTTTTACCATGTGTAGCTAAAAAAAACTCCATGCTTGGAGGTGTGCAATGTAGTTGAATGCTTGAATCTGGTGGTGGATCTTCAATGTCTTGATTAATTGTGTAGTAGTTGATGTGGGTTTATATTTTTCACTATCTATAATTGAAATCCTGAGTTTGCAAACTTGGGGATTATATATGGATCTTCAATTACTGTATAATTTTGAGTATTTGGAGCGGTAGATTACATTATAGTCATGGGTATTTGCTAAAGGGTTGGAGTCATTAACTGGTTTCAACCGACTAAGGTATTAGATAGATTTGCTAATTAATTGCATGGATTCTCTAGATTTCACATATAATTGGAGTGTGAGACTTATCTAGTTTCACATTGATGCTCCACTTTCGGTGTAATAGCGACTGCGATAACCAACAATTTAGCATACTCACATAGAATTACTGCTAATTGTCAAGAATTGAATCCCACTTGCATGATTCATACTCAACTAATCACACCCCTGGCATGTCCACTTATTGAGTTCAAATTCGAATAATCAATATTCAACTTTAGTTAATTAGCTGGAAGTCATACTTACTTGATTCATTAGACCGTTCTCTATGCCTACAACTAATTAGATCAAGTTCTACTTCAAGCCATGAATCATAACATAATCCTCGTGGGATTGACCCCGACTTCTTAGTTGGGTAAATTATATTGCTAACTACAACAACTGTTTTAGGATACATTTAAGCATTATTACTTTGCTTTTCTCGTCTTTTCGTTTTCCCCTGTCATGAAAACATCAATTATTGTTTATGTGTAATATATATTATACATGATAGATTATCAATTATTATAATTATAGTTTTTCTATTTTTTATTTAAATTATTCAATATTAATAAACGTGGTCCACGTGGATAATTTTAAAGTTGAATCTTTTTATGTAAATAAAAATAAAATTATGAACTTCAATAAATTTGAATAACATTACTTTCCGTCATAATATTGTATTATATTAATACTCATTTTGTGTTAATTTTGTTTTAGTTTATTTACCTAATTTTAATTTAATCAAATTTAATTAAAATGATAAAAAAAAAATTTGAACACTGATTTCAAATTGAAGGTATGATATAAGTGAGGATAAAGTACAAAAGGAGTTGCCATTGTTTAATTCGGTTGCAGTCTTGTGAAGATTGGGTTGGGAAGTTTGTAGGGTTTTTTAGATCTTAGAAAATCTATAAGTGAGGACAAAGTTACATACAAGACACAAAATAATGGCAAGTTACAATGCTTCAGCAAGTAGGTTTTGTTAAAAATAGACATAAAACTTGCATCTGTTCATAGCGTTTTAATTCTTTTTTAGGAAATTTAGATTAATAAAGAAAATATTTAAGTAATTTATTTTTTAAGTTTTGAGGTTTTTTTAGTTAGGAGTTTTATAGTAATTTATCGTGTAAGTTAGGGAGTTCATGCGATAAAATGTAAATTAAAAAAAAAAATTAGTGGTAGCTATGCTTTAACTTGACCAAAAATCCAAATACAGGTGGCATCTTTACTGTTTCCGCTTCCTAATTTAAATAGGTTAGATAGTAACAATGCAATGCAGCCGCCAAAAGATTATTTGGAAACCAAATATATTTGCTCAATTTATCATCTATTTTATATCAGAAAACATTATTATTTTTTCCAATTATGCGACAAAATTCGTGGGATTTTGTATCTAAGTCCAATTTTTTTTCTGTAATTTCTGTCGTAAAACAAGGTACACACTTTGATCATAATCATGGCGTGTACACTATCCCCTGGTTTTGAATGGGGCTGTAAATACCATGGGGTATAACACTGTTCAAGATATTACATCTTCTTCATCACTTTTCAAGATATTGTATTTTGGAACTCTCCTCCAAATCATGCTTTATTTTTGCTTTTCGTCAAGACTACTGTTATCAGTTATACGATCACTTCCTTTGTGTACTGAACTACTATAATTCTTGTTTTTAATCCAATTTGCATTTCACTAAAAGAAAAACAATCAAACTCGTTCAACATTGAGGAGTATGAGGCTTTCCTAAACTGGTATTTCGTAAAGATAAGATTCGGTATCCTCTCATCTATGCTTTAAAGAGAAATAAGAAAACAAACAATTTTATGCATTGTTACACATACATCTCTACAGGAAAAATTGAAGGATCTACTTGAGGATTACGTTCAAGGTATCTCTTTCAAGCTATAAAATATATCAAGGGCCAATACAAATTCAAACATCGAATATGACCATAAATCTTCTAGAGGAAGTTCCTTTGGAAGAATCCAGAAGAAAACCTGGAAGTGAGACCCTTAGACATGTCCGCAGCATCAAGCTTAACCTTTTGCCTTCCGGCTGTCAAATCCTTCTCACGGTCCCAAGGTTTCCATGGATGATTTCCTTGCCATTCTTCTTTCACTGATTCCTGTTTAGATTTTTTCTTTGACTTGGTCTGGGCTTTCTCTTGGTGCTTTTCTACCATAGATTTTGATCGTCTTGCTTTATTGTACTGTTCCACCAGTTCAGCATCAACACTTGATCTACTCTTTTCTTCTTCTTTAGAAGCAAGTGCTGAAGCCTCATTGAAGGCTTCCAAATAACTGAAAAAGCAAAATAATCAAACCCATATATCTAATATCGTATCTGAAAGATCTAATAAGAGAGATGAACATACTTCATTTTGGCTTTCTGAGTTCGATCCGATGGGGTGTCTGTCCAGACACTAGTATCACCGCGGCCTTCTTTCGAGCTCTTGCTAAAGCTCGTTGTAGAGTGCATGCTCACGACACCAGCCTGAACAGACAATCGGTCATGTAATACATCATGCAGAGTTTCACAAAGTAAATGAAAGGAAAAACACTTCATCAAGGAAGCAGTTTCTCATTCAGAAATTAGCCAAGAATTTTATGTTTTTCTTTCTTCTGGACCACCACTATACATTGGATGAATGACACACAAGAATTTACATATTTAATCTTTACATATATTATTATTTTCTTAGAATTATGATATCTTGTTACCCCAGGTTAGCGAATTAAATATTGGAATTTGTACGTTAAAGGGGCTGGTGCTGCCATTGAACAAACTCCCAAGAGCCATAGCTTTCCATTCAATATGTTTTTACATAGATTCTCGTTCAATATCAAGTCCTTTTCAGTAATTAAGATATGGTTTTGGGCTATTTCATGGCCACTGAACCCACAAGGGTGAGAAGCATGCTAATGATGGATCCAAATCTTTCCAGGTTACCTAAGGCAGCAATGAGGGGCAGACGAGCGAAAAGCTTATTGAAAGAAGAGATGGCTAAAGAAATTTAGGCGCAAATAACCAATGCTTGATTCGTCTCAGACCGACAAATTATCATAAGTTTTCTCCATTACAATTGGTCTTGGGCCAAAAACCTAATATGTGCACTGTATATGTGCCTATAGTACCACTATATCACACTAAGATGGGCCCCCAAAGAAGATAATATATGTTGGGTTTGAATCACCTTCAATTATTCGCTATCTTGAACCACCTAATGGAGATATGTTCACCGCACGTTTCGCATATTGTCAGTTTGATGAGACAATTTCCCAAAATTAGGAGGAGAAAGTAGTGAAATCAAAAAAGAAATTGTGGAAAAATCTATTTGTCTCATCTTGATCCACGCACTTTTATTTGTGAGCAAGAAGTACAAAGGATTATTCACCTGTAGAAAATTGCAAATCAAATGCCAGATGCATTTATAGATTTGAAAAAGGATTTTACTAAATTACATATTCCTGCAGAGAATGTTCCAATTCGAATTGATGTCCCTCTAGGACCATCTGCTAGTCTCATAGCGAATGAGTCCAAAGCACGCTGAAGTGTGGTAGACCATTGAATTCTAAGGATCAAACAACAACAACATACCCAGTGGAATCCCACATTGGGTTCAAAGGATCAGTATCCCAAAAAAGAGATAAAAATCAAGATGACACTATGAATGAACTCATATGGAAGCTCAAGATATGAGTAATTTTGATATCCTTGAAGGCATCAATGAGCTTGAAACTCAAGAAAATAAGAAATTATCCATAAATTCAAGTAAGACTGAAACAAATCTGAGTCGATCAGAAATAGTAGTGGATTATGTCTTTGCTTATAATGTTGCAACAATAATCATGCAAGGTAATAAGGATCTTGAGCCTCAATCTGTTGCAAAATGACGACAAAAAAATGATTGGTCAAAATGGCAAGATGCAATTCAATTGGAATTGGATTCACTTGTCAAACGTGAAGTTTTTGGGCCTATAGTCCAAACACCTAATGTATTAAACCTGTTGGATATAAATGGGTCGTGCAAAAGAGGAATGAAAAAAAGGAAATACAAAGATACAAGGCACACCTTGTAGCACAAGGATTTTTACAAAGGCTTGGTGTCGATTATGGAGAGACATACTCACCCATTATGGATGCAATATCATTGCGTTATCTCATTAGCTTCACAGTCCATGAAAAACTTAAAATGCATTTGATGGATGTGGTTACAGCCTATCTTTATGAATCACTTGATAATGAAATATACATGAAAATTCTCAAAGGACTCATGATGCCTGAATCATTTGGTTCAAATCCTCGATAAATATATTCAATTTGGTTACAAAGATCATTGTATGGTTTGAAACAATCTGGACATATGTGGTGCAACCGTTTTAGTAAATATTTATCGAAGGAAGGTTATACAAAATGATGCGATTTGCCCATCTGTTTTTATAGCAAAAACAACATCGAAGTTTGTTGTGCTTGTTATTTATGTTGATGATATAAATCTTATTGGAACTCAAAAGGAGCTTCAAAGGCAATTGATTATTTAAAGAACGAGTTTGAGATGAAAGATCTTGGAAAGACAAAATTATGTCGTGGTTTACAAATCGAGCATTTGACAAATGGTGCTTTTGTTCATCAATCTGCCTACACAGAGGAAGTGTTGAAAAGATTTTATATGAATGAAACAGATTCATTAAGTACTTCAATGGTTGTTCGATCACTTGATGTGAATAATGATCCATTTTAACCTCAAGAAAAGAATGAGGAAATTCTTGATCCTGAAGTACCATATCTTAGTGCAATCGGGGAATTAATGTTTAGCAAGCTAACACTACAAAACCTGATATAGCCTTGTCAGTTAATTTATTAGCAAGGTATAGTTCTGCCCTTATTAAGAGGCATTGGAACGGGATCGACACTGGGACGGGATCAAACACATATTGCAGTACCTAAAGGGGACTATAGATATGGCCTTATTTTATTCTAATAATTGCAGTCCCGATCTTGTTGGTTATGCTGATGCAGGGTATTTATCTGACCTACATAAATCTCAATCAATTACAGGTTGTGTTTATATGTGGGGGGTACTGCTAAATCTTGGAGATCTACAAAGCAGTCTATTGTGGCCATTTCATCAAATCATGCTGAAATAATAGTTATTTATGAAGAAAGTCGAGAATGTGTATGAGTGAGATCTATAATACATCTCATTCGAGAAAAATGTGGTTTAAAATGTGACAAAGTACCCACAATTTTATATGAAGATAATGCAGCATGCATAGCACAACTAAAGGAAGGATTCATAAAAGGAGATGGAAAGAAGCACATTTCGCCAAAACTTAAAACTATTCTACACACGAGCTCCAAAAGAATGGTGATATCAATGTACAACAAATTCGTTTGAGTGACAATGTGGCTGATTTATTCACCAAGTCCCTACTAAATGCAACTTTCAAGAAAATGGTCTACAAGCTTGGAATACGAAGGTTCAAATCTTTGGATTGATGATCTCATTAGGGAGAGTTAATACATTTTGTACTCTTTTTTCCTTACGAGGTTTTATTCTACTAGTTTTTCTTTGTAAGATTTTTAATGATACAGCAAATAATGCGTATTACAAATAACTATGTACATTTTTCTTTTACATGGATAGCTAAGGGGGAATGTTGAAAACTCATGTATGTCCATGTGCATACTTATCTACTTATTGTAAAAGTATGAACTTTCTTACCAATATGCCTATAAATAGACATTACTTACTATATTAAGCTACACCAAAATATCAAAGAAGGAAAATTAGTTCTCTTTCTTTCTTTGCTCTTTTATTTGATTTCAGTATTCTGTCTTAATTTTTATAACACATTTCCTTATGTAAGTAATTTTCTTATTTAAACAAAAAAAGTAAGCAGTCCAATTTTTTTAATATTGCTAGAATAATTTGTGTATAGAAAGTGTGTGAACCAAAAGAATATCTTTTACTTTTACACAATTTATTACTACTTCATTATGAGTAATAATACATATTTTTAAACATCAGATGCTTAAGATCCGTGTTTTGTACTTCCAAATTAAACTAATCACAATGTTACCTTCTGTCTATAATATCTCCCTTTACGTAAAGAGGCCACAGTAACATATTCTAAACATTATTTTAACAAGACAAATTGTGGGCCTTAATAACAAAATAAAAAGGAGAAAAAAGAACTCGCTATCAAATTAATAGTACTTAGCAGAAAAAATGCAAAAAAATTTTATGAACTTCATTTTTAGTATCAACTTTAAAAATTTTAAAAAGAAAATATGCAGGGCGGGGCGGGGCGGGGCGGGTTGAAAATAGAAATTTTTGTTATGTGAGGCCTGTTGGAGTCATCACAGTTTTCAGCAGACCTGCCCCTGCAACCATCCCACCCCATTGCCATCTGTAGTATGGGGTTAGCTACTTGGGTGTGTATATGTACACTATCAATAAATCCCCAATATTTAGCAGTAACTTGTCTTGGCCTGTCCACTACATCCCACTATCCCAGTTTAAAATCCAGTCTCTTCTTTTCTTACTAGTGTTAAACCTTTATCTCGTACTTCGATCTCTTTCTTAGCTTGAATATCATTCCTTGTTACTATTTGTAATATGCCAAATGCCTCGATTGATCTGTCAAATCTAAAGCAAAAGTAGCAAAAGGACATCCATCAAACTGAGTGGAAGAAAAAAGACCTTACTTTTCTTTCAGGAGGCAGTGTTGTCATCCATTCATCTCTTTTTGGTGCAACTTTGACCTCAGTCTCTGCTAAGAGCAGATCATCACCTTCCATGGAGATACCTGAAGCCAATAGTAATTCCAATTGAAAAGAAGTTCTTCCTCGTCAAATCAATGTTATAAGCAGACTGGACCATGACTTATCCCCAAAGAAAATAATATTGAACTATAATAAATTACTCCCGTTGTTTTAGTTTATGTGACATTTCTTTTTAAATCTATTCCAAGCAAAAAAAAAAAAAAAAAAAGCTCTTCTAAATTAGGAAAGATTATAACTTAAACTTCTCATTTTACCTTGAATGACAAGCTTTTATAGCCACCCAAATGTTATGGCATGTTTAAGACCTCAAGTTCAAAAGTCTAATAGCCTCACAAATATTATATGTTTAAGACTAGAAGTTTCAGAAATTCTCATTTCTTTATTAGTTTCTGTGTCCAATCAAATTGATTCACATAAATTAATATGGAGGGAGTACTTAGTTGGAGTTTGAATAGTAATCATAGTATAAGAACAACAACATACTCAGCGTAACCCCACAAGTGGGGTTTGGAGAGGGTAAAGTATACACAAACCTTATTCCTACCTTAGGAGGTAGAGAGACTGTTTTCGATAAGACCATCAGCTCAAGGAAAATCACAGTATATGAAGTATCCAAATAAAAGGTGATTGTTAATGTTATCAAGTTGTTAAGGGTATATGTAAGCTGTTTACTACGTATGTTAAGCCCCAAGGTCACTACTATGAAAGATAACTTTAGCACAAGAAGGAAATGCATAATTTTATTTGAAAAGACCAGTACTTTCCATCAATTTTCTTACAAATAGATCATTTTGCAAAGGACCACACCATTTACTAATTTTATACAATAGTCATTCTTTATAAATGTGGAATAACCGAATAAGCCACGGACAATATGATACAAAATACATAGATCTTCGATCTTCGATCTTGAAGCACTTCATAACTATATTGCTCAGCGATCCATGCAACATAAGAATCCTTAAGAGACAGCTCAACCAATAGTGAGTTTCTTATTAGTTATAACACAATGAACCCTAACCATGTAGTCTAGTAATACATGTAGCAGCTGCAGCAGTCTCTCCAGCCTCCGCCACCCCCTCCTTCCAAAAAAAAGGGGCAGAAAATTGCTCCATAAAGTAAGACAAAAATCTAGAACTGTGTAACAAGAATTGACCACCAAAAGCATGATGGCAGATTTACTGGGAATGGAAGTTCAGACAAATCTCCAAAATAAATAAGCTAGTAAGACAAGATATTAAAGCGGACGACATGATCTCTCAGGTAACCGTGAAAATTAAGCTAAATGATGCATTACTGAATCCAACATTAATTGCATCGACACAATCATCTCTATCTCTTCCTAACTCACAACTGCATGTGCATGCTCTATCTATATTCAATTGTGTCAGTATCCTCTAAAGTTGACTGCAAATCTAAACGAGAACCATGGTTGTAGTGGTACATAAACATTCGGGATTTCTGAAATGCATTGATAACATGACCGAACCTACAGATAGTCTTCTTATGCTTTATTCATCAGGAATGGACTATCTAGTACCACAAATGATGGATGGAAGCATATCTCCTTCAAAGGTGAGGAGAATGACAAAGGAAACAATCACACCCCAGGAAAGTAATACCACAGGAAAGAGGAGAATACTTAGCTACTTGAGTTCTACAATAACATTGCTGGAGCAGAAAGTATTAACAGAAACACTTTTTTTTGAACTTGGTAACTTTGTATTATATTAGATAGTACATAGGTTGTACTCAAACCTTATATACAAATGTGCTCCAAAATCTCTGTGAGAACTTTTGAAATTATCTTATAGAGATACTTGCTTTTTTTTTTTTTTGAAACTTGGTAACTTTGTATTATATTAGAGAGTACATAGGTTGTACTCAAACCTTATATACAAATGTGCTCCAAAAATCCACTGCTCTATGTCTAAAGAGAGTCTAAAACATCAACTATAGAGACAGTATCATTAGAGTAAAGTTGATTACACCAGAAACATAACAACAAAATGCAGTTTAGTTTAACATCCTGCACACTATGTTCTATGCCTTCAAAACATCTAAAATTCCTCTCTCTCCAGATTGCCCACCAAATTGAAGCAGGGATAATTCTCCATCCTTTTCTGTCTTTTGCAAGAACACCTGTCTCCTCCCAGCTGTATAAAGCCTCAATTACCCTCCTAGGCATAGTCCAGGATATGCCTTTGAGGCTCAAGAAAGTCCTCCATATCTCCTGTGTGTATTAGTTTTCCCACATAGGAAACATCTAGAGCATAAGATTATCCCCCTTTTCATAACATTATCCTGAGTCAGGGCAGCCTCCTTAGCAAGCAGCCAGATAAAGCATGAAACTTTGAGTGGGATTTTGCATTTCCATATTTGTCTCCATGGCCAAGTGCTTTGCTGCTGTCTTGATTGATCCATCATCTTGTAAGCTGAATGTACATTGAATTCTCCCCTTTTGTTGCATTTCCACCAAAGTCTATCCTCATCTGTATTTGCTCCAGTAAAGTGTTCAACAGTGTTGAGGAATTCAGCCACCCTCCTTGTTTCTCAGTCATTAAGTTGTCTCCTGAAATTAAAGTCCCAACCCTGAGTTGTCCATAACTCTGCAATGGTCATATGTTGAAACTGAGCTATGTTAACTCTGCAATGGTCATATGTTGAAACTGAGCTAGGCTGTAGACATCAGGAAACAGGGTCTCCAGGTTGCCTTTCTCATGCCATTCATCTTTCCAAAATTTGATCTTTACCCCATTTCCCACTTTCTTTTTGGTTTTAAGTTTAACTTCCTCCCAAAGAGCTCTAATTGATCTCCATAAACTGGTCCCATATGGTATGGCCACAGCCTTGGTCATCCAGCAATCTTCCCCTTTATACTTGGCCCCTATCACTCTTGTCCATAGTGACTGATTTCCATTTTCATATTTCCACAACCATTTCATCCTGAGTGTTTTGCTATGCATCTTCATATTTTTTATGCCCAGGCCTCCATTCTTCTTTCCAGTAGTGACTGCCTTCCATTTAACTAGGTGGAACCCTCTCTGCTTTGCTATGCATCTTCACATTTTTTATGCCCAGGCCTCCATTCTTCTTTCCAGTAGTGAGTGCCTTCATTTAACTAGGTGGAACTCTCTGTTATAAAAATTTCCTTCTTATGTTGTCCAATCTTCTAGTGATCCCTGCTGGGATGGGCAATAGAGATAGCATATATGTTGGGAGAGCATCAAGAACAGAATTAATAAGGGTCAACTCCCCCCCCCCCCCCAA
>DF361573.1:26941-46313 GCA_000787875.1 Solanum virginianum
AAAAAAAAAAAAAAAAAAAAAAAAAAAAGAGGAACCAAGCAGCAACTTCTTTACTTTGGAACAAGAAGCAGGGAGGGGGTGTTTCATGAACAATCTCAATGAAGGTTAACGTAGTGTTGTGGAACGTGAGAGGCCTCAATGATACTGGGAAGTGGCTGATGATCAAGAACATGTCACACAAATGGAGGGCAGATATATACTGTCTTCAGGAATCTAAATTAAAAGGTGATATAAGGGGGATAATTAAAGAACTTTGGGCCAATAGAAGGGTGAAGTTCGCACAATTGGAGGCCATAGGTACCAAAGGGGGGATTATCATTTTATGGGACAGCAGCATATGGGAGGGAGAAGTCTGTGAGGTTGGGGCTTACTGTATTACTGTAAGATTTAAAGGCAAAACACAAGAGTTTAGCTGGCACCTTTCAGGTGTGTATGCTCCAAATAACAAAGAGGAAAGAGAAGAGGTATGGTGGGAGCTGGGAGCAGTCAAGGGTCTATTCAATGGCCGTTGGGTGATTGCTGGGGACTTCAATGTTGTGAGATTCCCTTCAGAGAAGAAGAACTGCAACCAAATCACCAAAGCTATGGAAGACTTTTCAGATTTCGTTGAGGATATGGAGTTGGAAGACCCACCACTCACAGGTGGCAGTTATACTTGGAGAAAAGGAGATAGACATGCAGCTTCAGCAAGATTGGATAGGTTCCTACTTTTAGAAGAATGGCAGACATCTTTCAAGAAAATCAAACAGTCTATCATGCCTAGAGTTACACCAGACCATAACCCCTTGCTATTAGAATGTGGAAACTGGGAGAGGTCACAATCTTATTTTAAATTCGAAAATTGGTGACTGCAAACTGAAAATTTCAGAGAGAGTTAAGGGGTGGTGGGACTCTGAAACTTTTGTAGGTAGACGAGACTGCATCCTAGCTTGTAAGTTGAAGGTTCTCAAAGTGAAGCTGAAAGAATGGAGCAAAACTGTACAAGGCAATCTTGGTTTACAAAAACAAAGCACCTTGTATCAGCTTTATGATTTAGATGTGATCCAGAGACAAAGGTGCTTATCTGAAGATGAGTCATATCTGAGGGCTGTTCTGACAGTAGAGTTTGAGGATGCGGCAAAGAAAGAGGAAATAGCATGGAGGCAAACATCCAGGGCTGTGTAGCTGAAAGAGGGAGACAAAAACACAAAGTGTTTCCACAGAACAGCAAACAGTCACAAGAGATACAACAACATTGACAGTCTTCTGATTAATGGAACTAATGTCACTGAATCAAAGGCCATCGGGGAGGAGATCATAGGTTATTATCAAAACTTTTACCGAGATAACAAACATTGGAGACCTCAATTCAATAACAGAGAACAAGCAGGCTCAATACAGAAGACAACCTCCTTCTTCAAAGTCAATTTGAAGAGCATGAAATCAAGAATGTGTTTTTAATTGTGCAGGAGATAAGGCTCCTGGCCCAGATGGTTTTACCATGGCTTTTTTCAAACAATGCTGCGAGGTGGTGAAGGCAGAAATAATAGCAACCGTCCAGAACTTCCATAGTCATGGCTACTTTGAAAAAAGTTTCAGCCCTACATTTATAGCCTTGATCCCAAAAAAGATGGGTGCAGAGTCGAAGGATTTCAGGCCCATCAGCCTGCTCATATCCAAGTTCCTAGCAGCAAGACTCAAGAAGGTGATCTCAAAGCGGGTGGATACACATCAATTGGCTTTCATCAAGGGTAAGCAGATCATGGATGTCATACTTATAGCCATCGAGTGTGCGGATGTGAGGAAAATAACCAAAGTCCCTGGGATTCTATGTAAGTTGGACATAGAAAAGGCCTATGATCATCTCAGCTGGAACTTTTTGTGGAACACACTGGAGAGGATGGGCTTTGTGAATAGGTGGAGAAATTGGTTGAAGTTCTGTGTGAAAACTGTCAAATTCTCAGCCTTAATAAATGGTACTCCTTCTGGCTTTTTTCCTTCTGCAAGGGGGGTTAAGGCAAGGGGATCCTCTCTCCCCCTTCCGTTTTATCCTAGCTATGGAAGGATTGGGTGACATGTTGAAAACTGCACAATCAAATAACATGATCAAGGGATTCTGGATGAATGATAGTGACAAGGGGCTTATCTATCTCCCATTTGCAGTATGTTGATGACACCCTAGTGTTCTGTGGTGCAGAGGAAGAACAACTAAAGCATCTGAGGATCATTTTTATACTGTTTAAAGCTGTTTCTGGATTAAACATAAATTGGGACAAAAGTTGTCTATCCGGTTAATGAAGTTCAAGAAATCAACAAACTGGTTGGCATTCTAGGATGAGTAGGAGACATCCATTCAACTCCTCCCCAACTAGAAGTATGAGAAGGCAAAATGCGTAACAAATTTAAGTGAAAGCAACTTGACTTACTATTGCATAAAAAAGATTGTGCATTATAGATGTAATATAACATATCTCAAAATAATCTATAAGAAAATACGAAAGCAAACATGTTTGAATATTTCAGTAATCATAAAGGCGACATCTAGTACCGGGTCGATGATTTGGACAACACGTCCCTGTTACAATTTTCAAGATATACTTGAACTTTATTTTATAATGGTATATCATAAACAAACAATATGATTTGAATCAACTTAAAAGAAAAAGGAGTATTTTGCATATTAGACATTACCTATACACAGATTGCAACTTGAATTTAACATTCAGTGATGGCATTCAAAATTGTAACTTAATGTGTTTTTTATTTTAATTTAATACTTACGGCATTCAGTGACACAAATATATTCAATATTTACACAGTGATTCAAATTAGCTAGTGATAAACAATATCTATATAGACATCAAATTTCAGATTCAGTATCATCACCCAGCCTTGAAATCACTAGATACTCTGATCAATATTGTGCAAAGCCAAAAGATCGCTGCACTTCTACTATCATTCATTATTTGTAAGCTTGATTTCTAGTAATAAAACAACATATGGCATGTCAGTGAGCATTATTACTACCATCCTCCAGGGAACTAGCAGCTCGCAGCTATTTAGCCGCTTCTCTAGGAGATAGGAGATGTACCACTGACTGGCTTAACTATATTTAAGTACCAAGACTATTCAGGTTTGGAAATTCTATCAAGCATTATTTACAGGAAAAAGGAAGTCTGGAGTAACTTAGCTCAAGTTCAAGAAATTGAAGGTCGTATGCAGACACCTTATAACCTCAGGCATCAACAACTTTAGGGATTAAATTGTAACCTAAAGATGCTAATCAAATTAAAAAAAATGCTATAGTTTTCAACAAACAAGCAAGCATTTTACCTTTTCTTCATGATGTCACTCAACATATTTCTGTTCGCACCCAAAACATCATATGAATTGTCTGCATCTGCTCCCATGATTCTTGTAACCTGACCAAGTAAAAGTACTTGTTATACACAATTAAGATTGTCAACAAAGAGCCAATTAGAAAAGAAGATTCTCAATTCATCTTAACCAAATGAACATGACCAAACCCAGATCCACAATCAACAGTGTAAAAATTGTGATAAAGGTGCTTCACTACACGTATATATTTAGAACCCCAAACACTACTAGAAGTTGACAGCAGAACAGAAAGAAAAAGCAGTTTGGAAAAGGACGAGTGGAAGACCAAGGAAGTTGTGAAGTGGGAACGAGAAAATAAAACACAATGTTCTATTACTTTTAGCAATGCAAATTTCTAATATTGCTATCTGAGAGGGAGAGAGAGCAACAAAGCAATTACACAAATAAAAACTGACAGTTCTTAAAAAGAAGGAACAATTCCACTCCTTTAAAAAGAAAATACAATTTACAGTACCATATAAACACCACATGGAAGATTCTTCTTCGTTTTCTTAAATGGCTCACAGAGGGTTAGTTCCACTTGGTTTAGATAAACTAAAAAGAAATGTCAAATAATCATAAAACTAATTATCAAATCAAATTTCAAGTGTAATTGTGTCAGATTGAAGGTACTAAGAAAGATCACACAAGTATGATTGCTACAGAGACAGATACATGGAAACAGACAACAGATTGATTGATAAAGAAGAGAAAAGAAGGGAGAACCTCTTCGAAACGCTCGGCCTCGTTTGCTGATTCTACCTCTGTCACCAAAGCAGGAGGTGGAGGCCCTATAAACAATTCAGTATCTTCTTCCAGCTCAACATCCCTGGAAACATTAATGAGAGACACTTACGGGTGTTAAGTTTTTTTTAAGTGACTTAAAAGTTAAAAGCCAAACGTAGGTACCTACCTACTTTTGGCTTTTTTTGCGTCTAAGGTAAAGTGCTTATAAACATGACGTGCATTTGCCAAACACCTCTAAAAATTGAAAAGTGTTTAAAAGCCAACAGCACCTAAAAATAAGCCAACCCAAACACCCTCTTAGTGCAGTTCACTTTATTATGGTATAAACATACGGACATCCTACAACTGTTATTTGAAGCTTGTAAGTGTAGAAGGGATAACTATAAAACTTCTGAGAGCAGGAAGTATTGAAAAATACAGGAAAGAGAGGCTGATCAAACCATGAGATCATCTAAGAAGCTCATAGTACTTTTTGTATTAATGTGCCAAAACCAATCAGTTTTTCTATCTCTGAACCAAAGAGTTTCTGAAGGGAGAAATCTAAATCTGAGTTGCTCGGACTCTTCAATCCCTGCCGCACCCATGTCAGCACGGCATGGGTGTGGGTGTCGGATCCACACTGGATTTGGTCAACTTACCTCCAGTGCTTTAACTACATCTATGACTGAGAACATAGAAATATAGATTAATTGGGTATTTGGTTTTATTTTTTGGGTTTATGTCATACAGAGAGGAGTTATATAAAGTATGAGAATACTTTGCTATAACGCAGGATATCTTAGGAATAAAATATTAGGGATTTATAAAGAATTAAAATTTTAGTTTTAGTACAGTAACTATAATTAATCAAAATATACACTTTATTTGTTGTAATATACATTTATTAGTCGTATCCCAGCACTTGTATCTGCATTCGGATCCACACCCCAGTATCCTAAAATTTATGTGATGAAGAATCCAGCCTCTAAATCTACACCCATATCTGGTACCTACCCTTGTGTCCGAGCAACACGAATTAAAATGCATCCGACGCAACGCATTGTTATCACTACTGTAGAATGGTCTAGTCGATTAGGCTAAGTAAAGAATCAAATCATCTACTCCCTTGAGCACATTCCAAATACAGTTAAAGTTAAATTCCAATAGGGTCAGTTAGCGTTTTAAAAAAAAAAAAAAAGTGCACAAGTACATATCTAAGTGCCACAATAAATTGCAATGGAGAATAAAGGATTACCTCAGCTCTGCTTGTGCTTCAGTCAACTTAGCTGCAGCAGCAAGTAGTTCTGCAGAAGGCATTGCAGGACCAATCACCCTGCACAAGCGCAAGGGAGATCAAATTAAAATAAGACAAATTAGGACTCGAATGAGGTTTTCATAAAAGAATAAACCACCTACTCAACCATTATCACTGCCATTTATTTTCTCAGGTAAAGAAGGAAAACTGTAATCCTTTTTCCTTTTGTGTTTGGGGAGGGGTATGCACTTCTATCTATGTAATATAACAAATTACGAGGAGGGAATCTTCTTGACCAACCTTCTCATAGTTGAGTTACGAGTGGACATGACTGCTTTCTACAATTTGTGAAGTAAAAAAGTTACGAATTGTCATACTTAGTTACATGCTGGTAGAGTTCCAAAATTAAATGTATGTCTAATTATTATTTTTATGGTTGTGTAGGGAGGACACCATTTTATTAAGATGGAGTTCACAAAAAGAATGTGCTGATGATAAAAAGCAATACATCGTCTGCAAAATTTACCATCACAAGTAATGACATTGCAACCAGACATCCTTTCATATTTTTCCCCACTTGATAATCTTCGATTGAGTGTCATCATGTGTTCGAATGTGATTAGAACCCTTGATTCCATCCAATTTTGAAGACCAAAACCCTATCCAAAGACGGAACTCGTCTGCAATGAATATCCTACAAAGAAATTGACTGTGGTCCCTAATGTCTTCAATATTTATTAAATTGATTATGCTTTGTTATTTGCCTAAAGAACATTCCTTCCCTAGCAGTCTACCATACTTGAAATTTTTTTAATGACAGTGGTGCCCAGGCTAGCTTTCACGCATCTCGACCAATTCCACAGGTCACCTGCCACCTCCCACTAGCAACAGGTACTCAGTGACTCTATCTACCAAGTCTAGGACGGATGGGAGGCCCATACTTGAAATCATAGGCGAAAAGTTTCCTTCCTCAGTTTTCATTATAGGATTGCCCTAAAAAGTGCTCTTTTATTTCTATTGTCTCATATTTTTCATCATACTCTGAATCCTCCTCTTCCCTGTAGGTCTCTCTTTTTTTTTAACACATACAACCTTGCTGCACTTTCAGTCAGCACATACATTTCCTTGGACCCCCTTGTCACCCATGTTCTGTATTCCATTTATGTGAAGCCAAAACAACCAAGGAATGTTAGCATGCTAGTGTGATCGACCATAACATGATGCTGGCAGGCTAAATGGAGCAGGAGGGTGAGATCAACATACCTCTTTTTTGGGCCAGTATCTTCTTCGGCAGGCAAGCTTAAATTAGCATTGTAAGTGGTAGCATTATCACTTGGCAAACTCAAATTGGCATTACAATTTTCCTGTCCAACTCCTGAATCCAATGGCTTCGACTGCTCATCATGCTGATGAAACTCCTGACTTTGGAGTTGCATTTGGGAGCGGATTAAGGGTCCTACTGTCTCCAAAGTAGGAAATGCTTTTGATGGTAATAGAAAGACATGATCACTCGTTTCCTTGAGGTTTAAGGAGAGGAACAGCTTTCGCAGATGCTTGACCAACAATTTTTCAGATAAACCCTTTATATCTACAGCTTGTCCATCATCAATCATTAGTAGAAGCTGTATAGAATTTACAGAGGACATCAGCTGAATTTTGCTCATAGTTATATGTCAATATATGCTTAAAGATAAAATTAACATGGTTTAAATCCTAGAAAACCATGTGTGCAATAATAAAAGACCAAAGGGAAAAAGAAAACGTAGGGGAGAGGGATAAATACACTATGTCGGCCAACTATACCAAATCCTTAATTTAAGGACATATTTAATGCTATTTTACTAGAAGCTTATGGACACAAGTTTCTTTGATAAGGTAAATAACTTTTTTACAAGCAATATACAGAAAGTATAGACTCTACAACATAATATGTTCACTATGAACGTAGCCCAATCTTCTATACACATTATAATGCTCATGAACACACGTATTCCTACATGCCTACAGAAAAAAACTAGTTCATGTATATACTCACTAAAACGAAGTAGAAAAGGGATTCTCTTAAACAAAAACTAGGATATTGCTAGCGATAACCTATAGATAGAAGAGTTTGGAACCTATTTGAGCCATAAAAAGACAAACTTGACACAAATGAACCACATTTTTAGAATGTAACTAAAATAGGCTTAATGTAGTTTTCTTTCCATTCTATAAAAACATTCAAATGGCAGACATTAAAGTTGTTAACGTCAAATTTTGATATAAAACAGAACTTTTTCTTCCACTTTACAAAACGGAAGAAATTCCTCCACTTTATAAGAAAAGTTTATGAATTTTTCACCTTCTTCCTTAAATTTCACCACACTACGATAGTTCTCAACCCCACGATTCAACAATTCTGTCCCATATTAAAAATTAGGACATATTTAAGAGTCTTAAAATTGCTCTACTTTAATTTAAGAGTCTTTTTTTTTAATTGTCTCAGAAAGTATATTTCTCTTTTATGTTCAAGAAATTTTTAAGACCATTAAACTTAAAAAAGTTTACACATTTTAAATTTAATATCATAAAATTCAAAATTTTCTTTTTATTTTTTAAATTTTGCATCAGTCAAGTTAAGGCACTTATTAGGCATTTGGTGCTTTGGCTATGAAAACCAAATATTTATTCACTTTGTTTGAAATTTTAAAGTTAATATGGCATTTGGCCATATTTTCTACAAAGAATATTTAAAATTTGAATGTACTTTTTCTAAATATGATTTACATCCTCCAATTTTGAAAAACTAGTAATCTGCTCTAAAGACATAATACCTCAAATTAAATAATCATATAATGCCATAGATGATTTTGCATTCGAGCTACTACATACTATCGTTAATTTTTTTTTCACTCTATTCTTTTTAAATTTTTAATTTTGAAGTTGAAGATCAAATTATATTGGGTTATAATTTCTACAAAAAATATTTGATTGGGTAGACATTGTGTGTGTGTGTACATATATGAAATACAATCTAAATGAGTTATTTTATAAAAATTAAAAATTCAGGGTCAACCTTTGAATTTTTAATATGGGCCTTTGAATTTTTAATATGGGTTGGGCTGTTAGGTCAGGAACTAGGGCTATGAAATTTGAGAAAGAAACTGAAAGGTTTGGCAAAGTAAACTTTTCTTTGTAAAGTGGAAGAAAAAGTTCTGAAACAGATGTTAATAGCTTTAACATTTGCCGTTTGAGTTTTTTTTATAAAATGGGAAAAAAACTACACTAAAAATTTAGCTTATTTGTGTCAATTTAATCTTTTTATAGCTCAAATAGGTTCCGGACACTAGATAGAATATTCTGGAATTCATTAATTTGTTCACTTTATAAGGTCCTAGAAAGAATGCACAACGCAGCCTTTTCTTGGCAGATGGGAAAAAAACTACACTAAAAATATAGCTTATTTGTGTCAATTTAATCTTTTTATAGCTCAAATAGGTTCCGGACTCTAGATAGAATATTCTGGAATTCATTAATTTGTTCACTTTATAAGGTCCTGGAAAGAATGCACAACGCAGCCTTTTCTTGGCAGATCATTTGGAAAAAAACCTCATATCTGAAAGTGAGAATTTTCACTTTATAGGCTCCTACTTGACTTGATTTAACACGAACTCTACAGAAAAGAGTAAAGAAGTAGTAGCTATTTTCAGCAACCTTTGTCAGAAGAAAAGAGAAGACATAAATGGATTGTCAAACTGTGAGATGGCGTAATTCATGTACACTGTAAGCAATTTACTTAACTTGGACTCTCTAATTCCTCCATATTGAAGGAATGCAGGTTGCTCGATTCAGTGCAAAACTCAGCAATACTATTGAGCTAGAGTTAGAATGTGATAACTACTTTTATGAAGATAAAGAAACCGCCAGCTCCTAAACGGAACTCCAGAAAGTGGAAAGGGAGTTGTTCCAAGTTTGTGTTTCATCTTTATGAATTTTGATAAGAATTTTGTTAACATCTCGTGCTTTTTGTTCCTTGCAACTTCTTAGTGCCTGTTTTAACACATACCTCGCTTCTAAAAGAAAAACGAGTTCCATCCAACCATACTATCCAACTCCATCAATTAAAATAACATTTCTAGTAAAACAATTTATTTACTTACCACAACCCTAAAGATAAATTACTTGATAATAGATGGAGCCGTTTGCTTAATTTCTACTCCTTGTCTTTCAATTTTTCCTCAACAAGAATCAAAGGAAAAAGTCTACCATTAAGAATCTCAAATGCACTAGTACTATTTCTCGTGTAGTTTCAAGATACATAAATCTTTTGTTCAGAGAAGTACATTGATATATATGTCTGCTTTAGGATCAAAAATTGGTTAAGTTGCTCAGAGATGAAAGCTTCATAAGTGAATTAATACACATCCAGTTAAGAACAAAATTTGGTCTTTACAACTTCTATGAATTTATATGTATCAACTGCTGAACTATAAAATTTGATGATGATATTTTCTTTATTAAACTAATTATTATTTTATTTTCTTCCATTATCACACCATGGGAAAAAAAGAGTAGTAATAATAATAACTTGAAAAGAAGTAGCAACAACAATAAGAACTACAATTAATTAGCTAACTACGAAACGAACAATTAAAATATAGTACCTGTTCCAAATCACCAGCTACAGTAGGGAACTCCCGTAATATGCCTTTGACCACATCCTCAGGGCTCTCCCTCGACCGTTTGGGCTGGGAATCATCATAGTCCGACCCGGAACCGGAGTCGGATTCATTAGAATCCGAATACCTCCTCTTCCCCTCTCGTTTCGATCTCCTACTACTGCTGCTGCCGCCTCTATGCTTCCGCTTCTTCATATGCTTCCTTTCTCTCTTCGTCCTCTCTCTACGCTTATCGCTCCTTGAGGAGCTCCTCCGACTCCTCTCCTCCTCGCGACGACGTTTGTGCCGACGCTTCCGCCGCTTTTCATGTTCGGAAGAGCTATCAATTTCGTAGTCGGATTCGGAAGATGATTCAGACGAGGAAGTGGCTGATTCTTCTTGTTTTCTTTTCTTCTTCCTGCTCGAGTTCTCTCCCATGATTAGAAGCTTTTGTCTGTTCCGGTTGCTGGATCACAAATTTGTTAAATTTCAGGCTCAACGTTTGTTCCGGTTGCTGGATCACAAATTTGTTAAATTTCAGGCTCAACGTTTGTTTGGATGGTGGTTTTTGAGAAATTTGGGGAAGGGGACAAAAATGTTTTCAATTAAAAAAAAATGTGATAACTTGATCCAGTCCAATTAATCAAGTGTTTAAGTTAAATAGAAGGCGATTTGTAATTTTTAAAAGTTTTAATTTTTTTTTATGAGACCTATGAGAATACTTTTAAATCAAAGTTATTCATCTCTTCTTTCCCTAAGAAAAGTAAAAGAATTTCTTTTTCATTTTTTCAAAAGGAGATCAATCAAAATCAGACTTCTTCTTCGTCTTTAAGCCTTTATCGTCTCCTCTGTCGTTTGTTCTATGCTTTGCTCATCATCGTTGTTCTCCTCTCCATTTTCGTCTCTTGTTGTCGTTATTACTGAGTTAAAAGAGAAAATATTTTTTCATAGTTAGGATCTTGATATTTCTCCATAATTAGGGTTTTGAGTTTTTATAATGTAAAAAGAAAAAGAAGAATATGCATGTGTTTGTTGTTTTTATTTTATTTCTTTCTTCAAATATTTCATAGATTGTTTTGTTTTTGCCACTCACTTTAATAATATTGTATTCATTATTGTGGTGGTGTTGACATTGATGAATGAAAATTGACTGAACTTAAACAATTGTTAAGCAACTGTTTAAGTAGTTGTAATTGTATTCATTGTTGTGGTAGTGTAGTGACAGTGATAAATGAAAATCGACTGAACTTAATAGTTGCAACCTTTGCTGCAACTTAAGCAACTCTTAAGCAACTGCACAAGTAATTGTACTTGTATTCATTACTGTAGTAGTGTTGTGACAGTAATAAATGAAAATTGACTAAACTTAATGAAGTTATTGTAGAAAAATCATTTAGCTGCTTAATAAGTCCCAATAATTGAAGTACTTGATAAAACAACTACTAAACTTGCAACCTTAAGTTGTTGTAGTAACTTAAGTTAAGGTAACAATTTAAGAAATTAAAAGCACAGCTACATAAGCAGTTGTTTAAGAGTTGCTGAAAATAATTTTAGCAAGTGGACAGCCTTCAACAACAATTGTTGCATTTGCTTAAAAATATTTTAACAAGTAGAATGTCTGATTTAACAATTGTTATAGTTGTTGAACAAAATTCTCAGCAAGTGTGTTGTATGATTTAACAATTGTTGAAGTTGTTGAAAATTGTTTTAGCAAATTGCTGAGTAATTTGATTGTTAATTATTACCTAATTAACTTTTTAAGTTGTTGTAATAACTTCAGTTAGTGATGCATCGTAAATTATTTGTTATAGTTTTTTTATTTTATTGAAGAATTAGTTATGCTAATTTAGTTTTATTTCATCTGTGTCGATAAAATGGCTCGGACAAAAAGACTGTGTTTCAAACAAACCTATTTGTAAATCTAGCAGACTTAATCCACAATCCCAAATAGAAACAAAAATAGTAGCGGAAGCAGAAACGTCTACTTCACATTGTGATATCACAATGTTTTATGAGGATGAGGTAGCCTCAACTCCTAGACAAATAAATAAGAAATCTGAGACTCAACAACAATTGACAAGGGATAAAGTTGGTTCTTCTTCAAAACAAGAACAAGAAAAAGAAAAAGAAGAAAATGTATGTGATGAAGCTGATTCTTCAAACAAGCAAGCAAATCAAACAATGTCCCTATTGCTTCCACTGTTGATTCCCCTCCTCCTTCAACAGATGTTGCTGTTAAATCATCAAATTTTCAAACTATGATTTGCAGACATACTTGGATAATCACGAAGTTAATTTAAAAGGTGATATTGTGATTCAATCAAGTATGGAAAAACTTTTTGTTGATTTTAGAAAGATTCTGGTGGCACAAAAGTTGGAAAGATACTTTCGATCTTCTATATTTGGGAAGTATTTAGACATATCTGAAGAAAAAAGTTTTAAAATTTTCTATGAGCTTGGCATATCAACTTCTTCGACGAAGAATTTTTTGTGATAAAAAATGTAGTTTGGATCAATTATTGTGGTATGCCAGTTTATTTCGGCATGAAAAAATTTGCAATCATGATAGGCTTAAACTGTCATCAAACTCTTAGTATTACTAATCTATTGGAGAAGTTATTAAAAAGTTCTAGTTCTAAGGTTATTGAATGGCGCAAGCAATTGCATATGTTAATCGCAAAAAGTTTCAAAGAGAATGATTTGATTGCCCTTTTAAACTCCGAGGAGGTTAAGAAAATTGCAAGAAGTCACTGTGCTTACTTTGGTTCGCGCATACTATTCTTTGTACACAGGATCAAAGCATAAGAATTTCTGCTGACTGGATTGACCTTTACGCCGATCGTAAAGCATTTCGTGACTATTCATGGGGTCGTGAAAGCTTCACACTCACCATTGAATATCTGTCAAAAAAATTGAACACAATAGGGAAAACAATCAATCTTTTTGGCTTTTCTTCGGCTTTTATGGTAAACTTTATCTTTTGTTCTTCATTCAGTATTTTTTTCATCTTTATTAATGTCTGATTCATTATTTTGATCTGTGATGATACTATTTTATATAAGTTTGGGTATTTGAAGCTATTCTCCAACTTCGGCATCTATTTAAACATTTATCATATGAAGAAACTTGTCCGAGATTCTTAGATGGCTGAATGCAAGGAAAAATAATTTTGTTAAAATTGATGATTTGTTTGATCCCTCATCTGACTCGGTAAGACTTCTCATTCTCATTTTGCATTATATTCAATAATTATTTGTTAGCATGTGTCTAGTCTCAGCAGTTGTTGTGCCTAGTCTCAATAATTATTATATTTGTCACAATAGTTGTTGAAATAATTTCTGCAATTATTATGCCTATCCTCAACAATTGTTATAGCTATCATAGCAGTTGCTAAATTATGTTGAACAGAATACTTAGTGCAATTATCACACGTAAAATATTTAGCTAGCCTGTGTCTAGTCTCAACAGTTGTTGCGCCTAGTCTAAACAATTATTGTGGCTGTCACAACAGTTACTGCAATAATTTTTGCAATTGTTATACCTACCTTCAATAATTGTTATAGCTATTTATTTTTATGCATAGATTATGTACTCGTGGATAGTTCCTTCAACCACTGAGATGGAGATGAAATATATTGGTGAATTTGTTCCATTGGAACAAAAGAAGATAGATCCCAAGCTTGAAAAGCTTCAAAAGAATTTGGTTGGAGCATCAACTATTAAAAGAAATTTATCTGTGGTTGAGAGGAGTTTGATGCTTCAAGAGCTATTAACGAAGTTATTGCTAGTGTTACGAATGATGGTGTAACAACATTCAAAAATTATGTTTATATTGATGGTGATGCTGGTGCAACTGTTGGTGAAGGTGCTGGTGTTTTTGGTGTGATGGTAGTGGTAGTGATAGTACTGTTGGTGATGGCGTTATTGGTGGAGATTCTAGGGTTCTTTCATATGCTTGTGGATATAAAAATATGTCTGAACAAATGGATCAGTTGAATGCCAAGGTGGAGACTCTAGAAGCACAAGTCATGACAATGATGTCCAAAAAAGTCATTAAGCCGTCTTTGAGATTCTCAAGCCCTTACACTCCTGTTGGTGCAAAAAGGAGAAAAATCAAGATTTAAGGTGGGTTGTTGCAAATTGTCCTAGGTTATAGTTATCTTGTTGACAGACAAAGATAACGTTTCTTTTATGTTTCTTTGAGTGGTGATTTGATATTGAATTTTTACTTTTCTTTTATGTCTTTTTGAATGTTGATTTAATGTTGAACTTTTAT
The DNA here is from genome assembly GCA_000787875.1 of Solanum virginianum. Lineage (NCBI taxonomy): Eukaryota > Viridiplantae > Streptophyta > Magnoliopsida > Solanales > Solanaceae > Solanum > Solanum virginianum. Next base: position 41,193 of record DF361573.1, read on the forward strand.
GTTATTATATATATTTTCAGTTAATTATATAATATGTTAATGTTGAGTCCTTGTGATTTAGAATTGATATAGAAATTATTGTAGTTGTTAAAAAAATTAGCATGTAAAACGTGTAACATAGCAATTGTTAATAGTCTACCATAACAATTGTTGCAATTGCTTTAAAATATATTAGCAAGTAGTAGGTCTTATTTAACAATTATTGTAGTTGCTAAAAAATAATTAGCAAGTAGAATGTGTAATTTAACAATTGTTGAAACCAATTTTAGCAAGTGAATAGCCTCCGACAACAATTGTTGTATTTGATTTAAAATATTTTAGTAAGTAGGATATCTAATTTAACAATTGTTGTAATTGCTGAAAAAACAGAAATAACAAGTAGAATGTATAATTTAACAATTGTTGTAATTGGTGAAAGTAATTTTAGCAGGTGAATAACATCGATAACAATTGTTGCAATTGCTTAAAAATATATTAGCAAGTAGGATGTCTGATTTAACAATTGTTGTAGTTGCTAAAAAATAATTAGCAAGTAGAATGTGTAGTTTAACAATTGTTGTAATTGTTGAAACTAATTTTAGCAAGTGAGTAGCCTCCGATAACAATTGTTGCTTTTGCTTTAAAATATTTTAGCAAGTAGTACATCTAATTAAACAATTGTTATAGTTGCTGAAAAGAACAAAAATAGCAAGTAGAATGTGTAAGTTCACAATTGTTATAATTGTTAAAACTAATTTTAGCAAGTGAATAGCATCGACAACAATTGTTGCAATTGCTTAAGGATCAGAACCAAAAAAATTATACAGAACAAAAAAAATCATACATACATAAATCTAACAGAGAGAGTAATGTGTCAAATGACATATTTACAACAAAAATAGTCAGTGTTAATAGATTGATACAGCAGACATGGAAGCTTGAAGAATATGACTATGGCATATACAAAAAGCATTTCTAAAGATTGCAATTGCTGAACTGCTAAGAGCTACTGTTATACAGACCATTTTATAAAAATATAGCTAAAATGATGCCTGCTTGTACCAAAAATCAGGGGTACCATGATAATTGACTAAGTTGGAGTAATTTTGCGTTCCTAGGTATCTATTCCTCCATTCCTTCATTGACAATAAAGTAGGAAGTCACAAGATGAATGTTGAATTTGAAAAAAAGACTATAGGACCTTACCTAAAATCAACGAAGAAAGAAGCTTTTGGGCTGCTATAAGAGAAAATCATGAAGATTACGATACTGCTATCTGTGAGAAGACAAAGAAAAGTAAGAATAATAAAGAGGTGTTAGACAAAACTAGAAGTAAGTATTAACAAAATACTTTTACTTACTCATGCTTAAATGACAACAAAATAAAAGATCCATATCGGTTGGTGGATGAACAGTGTTGCAAAAGAAGAGAAGAACAAACAATATAACCCAGAAGACAACTCTTACTCTTACAATGGCTCTGATTGATGGACTGACTGATGAAATGATGATGTATCACGACCCAAGCCTAGGGCCTAGACGTGACCAGCGAATGAGGAATCCGAAAGAACCTCAAACAAGCCTCTTAGCATATCATACCTTGATCGAGGAAGCAAGACCAAAACCACATAAAAAACATAAACAGGGGAAATAGGGGCTAAAGGAAAGAGAAAAGAGAGAGTAATACTTAAATATCATAGATGAGTCAAGGCTCAAGCATAATACACAACTTGTCCAACAAGAATTCTAAATATAGATACTTAGCGGGGGCCAAGACAAAGTAACCGGGTTCACCCCTATTGTCAAAGTACCAATAAAGAAGAAAGTATCAGTACATAACATAAGAAATATAGACTAACATCCTCGGAATGGAGGACTCACCAACTAGCTCAAGAGACAATTGCACTAGCCATATGGAGGAAATGGATGACCAAATGGAGCTCCAATTCCTACATAGTATCATACAGGCATAAAGTATGCGTTAGTACGTTTGAATGTACTAAGTATGTAGGATGCAATGCAACACGAGATAAACAATATAATCAAAATGCATAATATAGGCAATGGGTAAGCATGATATCAATATGACATGTATAAATGATACTTGAAGTAAAACATGCTTATATAGAACATACTACGTAAATAAGAATAGACCATCATCATAGACCAAACAACTAGTACTCAGAATCCAAGGCTTAACACCCCCTTGGTAGTGGTCGAGGTACCAACCCCTCAACAAGGTTAATGGACTTAACACCCTCCATTAAAGTGGTTAAGGTACCAACCCCTCAACACGGTTAATGGACTTAACACCCTCCATCATGGTGGTCAAGGTGCCAACCCCCTAACAAGGTTAATGGACTTAACACCCTCTATCAAAGTGGTCAAGGAGCCAACCCCCTAACAAGGTTAATGGACTTAACACCCTCTATCAAAGTGGTCAAGGTACCAACCCCTCAACACGGTTAATGAACTTAATACCCTCCATCAAAGTGATCAAGGTACCAACCACCCAACAAGGTTATGGTCAACATGTAAATACTAGCATATACACACACACACACACACACACACCCTTCTTCATCTATATACATATATTCATTTCATCATCATTTCATCATCATATAATCATCATAACATCATTCAACTCATAAGACATGCTTTGGGCCTTCAATTGCTCAAGAACCCTAGTCGGACATTTTATCAAACACTTGGTGGGTGTGTAGTGCTAGTATAAAATCATGCAATTCAAGAGTGAAATCATGCACAAAAATTCATTATAAAGCCATCAATCAACACCTTGCAACACCCTCAAGCAATATACATCAAAACCCCTCCTCAATCTTACAATAGATCCAAGATTTATAGCTCAAAACATAGCAAAACAATCACAATTTCACATAGCTTTAACAGAACATGCAGTGAATTCCATAATAAGAAAGACCCATTTGTAAATCAACTTTAAATCATGTAATTCGAGTAAAAGGAGACATGAGTATCATGGATAAAAGAAACCCATGAAAGAAACCCACATACCTTAGCTTTGGAGATGAACTTGATTGAAGATTGGAGATGGAGACTTGAAGCTTGAAAGAAAAACCTTAGATCCAGATGAGGGTTTTGAGACTTGAATTTGGGAGTAAAAATATGACAAAGTATTTGAGTGAGCATAGGGGAAGGTTTAGGATGATATGAGAGTGAAATATGGCTAAGTATAGATAAAAACATGTTTTTGAACACTAGGCCCAAGACCCAAAAGCCTTGGACCGAGATAGAAATCACTGGCACCAAAATACACAAGTACGCATCTAGTCTATGATGTAGTCCTATCGCGAAGGCCAAATTAACACATGTCCCCGACAACTGCATGTTGCGGAACTGTCGTGGATCAATTTTGGATCATAAAAGTTAAGAAAAATGAAATTTCTAATTGTTTGCTCTAAATTTGGGGTTAGACCCTTTTTCCCCTAATTTTGACCTGCTGAACAAGAATAAGAAGTCGAATTTTTGAAATAATGAATTGATTTTTAGATATATGGAAATTATGATTCCAGGCCATTCCTAGGTACATTTTTGAACAGTTTTTGGGTCATTTCACTTATGCATGCTTCTTTGACATTCGGGGATAAATGTTCCCAAGGGGAAGATATTGAAATTCCCCAAAAATATGCCTTGGAATGCCCATAATCCTAATTTTTTTATATCTCAAAATCCATTCGTGATATAAAAAATTTGACTTCATATTCTCGATCAGGGGACAAAATTGAGTAGGAAATGGGTATAACCTCGATTTTAGAGGATCCATAGTGAAAAATAATTATCATTACTTTTCAATTTCTAGAGAGTACCTGTGCCCTGGCTGCGACATGCCAGGGGCACGGAGCAGTACAATTTTGTCCTTCGCGTTTGTTCCACAATGCAGACCAGATGCGGACTAGTATAACTTATTATTTAGGTTTTCCTATGCACCCAAGGGCATTGGGGTCATAGCCCCATGCCCATTAAAACATGAAATCACCCATACTTAGCCATTTTTTAACTTATATCTCACTAAATCCTTTCTCATACCTCTCTAAGACTCTATCAATTCTCTCATTCAAATCTAAGGATCTCAAGCTCAACTTTGGAATTCAAGGAATCATTTCAAGCTCTAAGACTACTTTTGATAAAATTTCATGTCAAGAATTCTCAAGTTATTGATGATTTATTTCATGATTTACAAGTCAAGTGGCTATATGATGATTAAGGGCCTTCAAGTATGTATTGAATTCATGTAAAGAACCTATGGTTTTACAAGTATCAAGCTAAACCCTATTTCAAGATGTTTTACCTCTTGTGAGCCATTCATGTTAAAACAAGGGTTCATGTATGATTATGATCTACTCTCATGTTCAAGTTAGGGTCACTACTAGAGGTCAATCATGTTTCAAGAGCTACTCATGTCATGTTTTTATGTTTCTTATAAGTTATGATTATTTCAAGTATTCTGTGGGATTTGACTTAGCACCAATTGAGGCTTAAGATGGGGGCTCGACTCAAGGAGTGCTTACATAAAGTCTTTAATCTCTAAACTCCTTGCCACTATAAGATTATAATTAGTACCCTTGCTATACTAATGGATCTACTAGGAGCTCGACTCTAGGGGTCCTTATATAAAGTCTTTTGTCTCTAAACTATATGCCACCATAGGATGATATATTATGCCCTTGCTATACTAGTGGATCCATGTTATCATGTTTGGTTTGCCTTGGCAAGTAGACCACACCTAGCCAGAGGTGTCATGCCCGTCCATATTACCGAGGGGGTGTCATGCCCATCCACCTCACCGAGGGGGTGTCATGCCCATCCACCTTACCGAGGGGGTGTCATGCCTTGGATTCCAAGTTGTAGCAACTTGGTCTATATCGATTGAGGTCGCTTCCCATACATGTATGTTATATATATATTGTACAAGATCAATAATTAACAAGCATGTTTTATTATGAGAGTTGACTATTGGATTCCAAGTAATAGTTTGCTTGGTCTTCTATATTCTCAAATTATATGTTTACAAGTATGTTTTACTTCAAGCATTGATCATGCATTACCATATTGAGATTATATATCTATTGCTTATGATTATGCATTTTGACTATGTTGGCT
>DF361572.1:9643-34022 GCA_000787875.1 Solanum virginianum
TCTTTATATACCCATAGTAATCATGAGATTGGAAAGCCTTGTTTTTCCATTTAGCAATTCAAAATCTAGTTACGTTACAAGGCAGTAAAGCTGTCAAGAAGAGTGTGATTTGTAGAAATAGGACTCAATTTTGGCATTTATCTTGTTTGTTTCTACCTATTGAAAGTGCTGAATATTAAATGAGTATTATTGTGCTCACATTTTTGTACAATCTTAAGAAAATTGATTAAAGAAACAGATGTTGTATTGATCCACGACTTGGAATTGCTAGGGTCGATTGCCTGTTAAAAGGTTTAGCTTTATGTAAACACTTATTCTAGTGCCTTTGTTACCTGCTTATACATATGAACATTATCTTGGTATCTCAGCTATGTTGTTATCATTTTATCTGGTTGTGTTGATATATTTTGGGACTTGCAAGGAAATTAATTAATTTTCAATGCTTTTGTTATTTTATCTGATTATGTTGATATACTTTGGGACTTGTAAGGAACTTGTTTAATTCGTCCATTTGTTCGAATTGCCTGATCACTTGACATCCTTGTGGACTTTGTCCTTCTTGTGGCTTTGACTGTTACCATTGGAATACTTCTTGTTCGGATCAATTTTCATCTTGATTATGAATTTTTGGTTCATTCTAAGTATGGATGCAATCCATTTTATGCATGAATTAGAAAGTCACTCTTAATATGGTTCTTGGTTCTCTTGATAATTGTGTTTTCACCCTTCTTGATACAGCGCTTCAGTCCTTCTTGACACTTGATTATGTTTTGTGTGATGACACGACCTACATACTAGGTGAAACTTGATATTTGAATGACTTGTAAAAATTATTCCAGAAACCCTTGATACTTAGATCTTTAAATATCCTACTTGATACAATTGATGTATTTGTTCACTTGGTCTATTTACTATATGCCAATTGTATTTCCCTTTGATTTAAGAAGGGTAAATTGAGGGATTTCAGGTTCTCAACTTTTAGCTTTTATACCACTAAGCTTCATGCTTAGCGATAGTTGTTTCTATCCTAGGGAGCACCCGAGATGATGCTTGAGGATGGCCATCAAAGATAAATTTTGGGAACTGTGCAGAAGATCACATTTCAACCTAGACATATATATATTGTAGTAGTTTTTGGATATGTACATGATGCTCCTGTTTCATATGTATGTATAAGTTTGAAAGGCTAGTGTAAATTATGGAACCATGGTTTATAACTTTAAGTTTTGGCTTATTTAGTTAAATTTGAGCCGGTGAGCTTGTTTCTATATTAAAATACCAATTATGTTAAGATGATTGTATAAGAAGGAGGGGCTAGGTCATTACAGTAGTCAACCCTATAACATCAAAATGATTCCCTTATAGCAAATCAATTTTAGTTCCCCAATCATAATGGCGATGAAACAAATTAAATTACTTGAACAACACTAATCTATTCAAACTTCATATTGCTTGACAAATCTATCAGAAAAAGGAGAGGGATACTTAACTTATAAAATTCTAAATATACCTGAAGTGGCTAATCCAAAAGCAAGAGAAATTGTAAAGCTATCAGAAACTCAATCTTGCTTTAGAAATCCTCAAAGTTTATAATTGACGATTCCCCCCCTCCCCCCCCCCCCAGTTGTGTGAGATATATTTTTGTGGGGAAGTTGTTAGCTTCAACTAACATTTTCTTTTTCTAAGCTCAAATTCGCCATTGACAAACCAAATCCCTGTACACAAAGCTCTTCCCAAGGGCTACTCAACAATAAAGCAAAATCGAAACTCAAAAAATTTACACAAAGCTTAACGACTTCAAAATCCCTGTACACAATCCCTGTACACAAAGCTTAATGGCTTCAAAATTCCAAATCCTCAAAAAATTTGAAACTCAAATACAAAATCATATATATACATGCGAAGATACAATAAAGCAATAAGTTGGACTAGATAAAGAACCAAAAGCACTGAGCAGAAGAGTGAAGACGAAGGAGATAATACCTAAAAAGAGATGACTAGATCTCCAATTAATTAACAGATCTTAACAAAAAACACAATGTCTTGCTAAATTCTGTAATCTGAAATTGGGTATTTGTATGGATTTGAGATCTTGAAGATACCTGTGAATCTCGTTGCTCAAGGAATGTATTTCTTATCGATGGAATTTGATGGCTAAGTGCAAAATAGGGTTTTTCCTAAAAAAATTATTTTCTTATTGATATAATTGGAGGGTATTGTTAATTGTACTAGAAATGTTTGGAGGAAAAATCACTTTTGTATTATAATAATGACTTCTACTGGCAACTTATTTTAATTGCCATTAAAAGATAGCCTTTTATAGGCTATATCTTATATGCTACTAATATTTTAGCTAAAAGAATTAATTAGTGGCAATTGATTAATTATCGCTAGATAATTGTCACAAAAAGCCTGATTTGAAGTAGTGTCCACATCTCAAATAGTGCAAGGTATGGTGAAAGCACTTTGATCTTCTCTCTTCTGAACTAAGGACCTCGTGGCGATAGCACTACAATGTTGAAGCTCTTGAGAAATCTCTTTAATCACCATGTGCTTTTGTTGACCAAGTCTTTTGTGTACTTAGCATACCTTGGCATCTTCTCCAATGCCTCAATGAGAGAGATGTTGATGGAGAGCTGCTTTAGCATGGAGACAAAGTGCTTGAACTTGCCCTCTTCCTCCCTTTTTTTGATTTTTTAAGGGAAGGGAGGATGGGGCACAAGAATGTGCTTCAACCTCTGTAGTGCACCAGTAGTTTCACTCACCTATCCTTACCATGATCATCTCCTTCATCTATATCCTTTACCGCAATTGTCTTCTATCGAACATCTTCTATATCAATTGGCATAGGAGGATCAATAGTGCTCTTGCCACCCCATGTAGTGACCGCCATACACTACCCTTCATTTTAAGGATTTTGCACTATCTTGCTAGGTAGTGTACCCCTTTGATACTAATTAAGTTGAGTAAACACTTGACAAAACTGTTGTACCAGCTATTTGATATCCACATAGTGAGACTCTATTTTCTGATTAGTACTTAAAATCTCCGATTTCATGCCTCTTAGAGTCTCATCCTGCATCTCAGCCTTCTTGAACAAGTGATCAAACATCTCCTCAATTCTGGAATTGCTTACACCTGTATCACAATTTTGTGGTGACACATAAGGACCATTTCTGAAGCCTTCCCTGGGACCTCAATCTGCATTTGGACCCCTATTGCTATCATAATAACCTAAGTAGTTGTCCTTGTAAGCTCCATCTCTAACAAAGTTCTAACCTTGGTTTTCTTGACCTAGCTCCAATAGTCATGGTTGGATCCTTGGTCATTAGTCTGGAAACCCCCCATCTGCTTAACAACAAAATATGCATCGTTATCATAATATGGCTCCTCATACATAGGCGCACATGGAGGTTGATGAACCACTGCATTGACTATCTCTTGGCTCTGCTTCATCATCACCTCCATACCTATGCAAACTAAGCAAGTTGTTGCATGATTACTTCATTAATTTTGGCTTGTTCTGGACCAACATTAATAGCACATATACTCTTTGTGGATGCTCTATCTCATTGCCCTCATGCACGATTTTTCTTTACCACTCTTTCTATTCACTCTACTATCCTTGCAAATGGCTAATCTAAAACTATGCCCTCCATAATAGTGTTGGTATAGGCCTAACTTTCTCATCAAGGGCACAGTAGAAGATCTCCACCAAGGTATCATCAACTATCTTGTGGTCAGGGATGCTCCTCAGACATTTGGTGAACCGCTCCCTAGTAATGCTTATCGAATCACCAGGAAGTTGCTCAAAGTTATTAAAATGGTCCTTCAACATGAGCTTTTTCAATCTAGGGAAGTACCTCTACAAAAAAGCCTCCGACAAGTCTGCCCAGCTAGTGATTGAACTCTGCAGGAGCTCAGATAGCCATAATGCAGCATTGCTCGTGAGAGACAATTGGAAGACACGAAGTCCCACAACAACCATAGACAAATTATGTATTCCCATCATATTCTTACAGACAAATGCCACATTGTGTAGGTGTCTATAAGGATCATCTAATGGTAAACCCATAAATAACCCATGGTTCTGCAATATCTGAAGTAACCCACTCGAGGCTACAAACTTTGTGTTTGCCCGTAGTGGTGTTAGTACAATAGCTCTAGTCACCTCTATAGCAATAGGATTCAACTGGTACTGATTCCTCTGGTAAGCATTCGCGTTGAAATCCTGAGGCTGGGGAATGTCCTCTAAAAGAGGTAGTTCTTATTCTTAGAATCCTTATTATTGTTCCTGTTTAGAGTTACATTGGATGCGTTATCTTGGACCATTCTTCTTAGTGTTCTATGGATCTCTAGATCAAACAGAGTTATGGGATTGCTTTGACTTCGAGTGCTGGGCATACAATACACCTATACCCTAAAAAGAAACAAACAAAACAAATAAAATTAAAATAAGGGAACTAAGCATTAACACTCAAATTATTAATAATGGATTCACTAAATCTAGCCGTATTCCCTGGCAACGGTGCCAAAATCTTGATGTCATCCTAGTTACACCTCCTTTTTAAAGGATAAGGTAGTTGCTATCAAGATATAAAACCTAATTAAGGTTAGGGTTGATCACACGGGGAATATGTAGACTCAAGAGAATTCACCAATTTGCAATCCAAGTAATTAACCCACTTAATTCCCCAAGGGGGGGGGTTGCAATAATCAATGAGAAAATAAAACTAACCTTTACAACAGACAATTCAATAATGGAGAGAAACTAGGGTATTGTGTTTCCTATGATTTGCCAACTCAGTATTATCGAATAACCTAATTCTTTTCTAGTGTATAGCATGCAAGATGGTAATTTCAATTCATTAAACCCTTTAGTCAAAGATGGGAGGTGAATTTCACTATATGACTCGGCCTATCTCCATAGTGTGCATTACTAACTATTATCTATTAGTCCCAATACAACCTCGCCTTGGCCCAGTTTAGTTGATTAGAAGAGAACATATCAATCGAATTCTATTAATTAATCTCTTTTTCAATTCATTACTACCTTGCCCCAGTCAGTAATACTAGGAGGGTTCTAATGTTGGAGACTAGTAGAAAACATGCAAAATGAATAGAGTTAATTAATACATGCATATACACCTTCCAAGAATTGTGAATTATTCGATTTTACTTTGTTAATTCTTCATGTTTCCTGCAACTCTAGTTGTGGATTTAGCTACTCATACTATATGTAGATGCAGAGATTATGAATTGAGAAGACATAATTTAACACTTACATAATAGATTTAATAACAAGTAATACATTATCGATAAGAATCACAAGCTTTAAGATCAAATTCAACCACAAGTATTCTCAAAGACTCTCTTACAATTTTCTCTCTCAAAATATTGAGTTCTCTGAATACTAAGCGAAAACTTCTAAGTAATAACCTAAAAGACCTATTTATAATAATTAAACTTAAGTCCTTTACAAAATAGGAGAACTAGTCAGTACACCATATAAAAGGTACTCTACGGCCTATATTGATGTTTATGATATGTAATCATGGTCTCGTACACAACCACTAGAATTTTGAATTTCAACTCTACAACACCCGACATAGCGTATAAAGTAATTTACGACTCGTAAAGGGCATTTCATCAGATAAAATTCGTAAAGGTCCAAGTCTCTAATCCTCAAGGTACGAATCCTCTTTTACGACTTGTCTGTATGTTCATAGAATCAACTTTAGAAATCATCCCCTCACTAAAAATCTTCACGAAACCTCCTTATGGCTTGTAGAATGGTCTGTTACCCGTAGAGCATCTCGTATAATAGAGAAATTCAGCAACTTCTGCAATTTTTCCCAAAATCACGGCCAACCTGTAATCTTGCAAACATAAACACAAAAACATATCAAAACCCACTAACATCGCATTGAGAACATAAAAAATTTCAAATTATAAGCATCAAAAGTGTTGTATTTTGGTAGCACATCAACATCCTCAAGCCTAACTTCTTGAATATTTTATGTGGCATTAAATTGATACTGGCAACTAGATATCATAATGCCTTTGAAAATTCTATATCTCCAATGGTGCATGCTATGGTGAATGCTTTAGGATCTTCTTTCTTCTGCACCAAGGACCTTGTTGCAATCATACTACAATGTGAAAGCTCTCACGTGAGCTTTTGTCTTACATTACTCTTTTTTGTCACATACTCCTTTATGAATTTTGTATACACACACATTTTTTCTAATACCTTAATGAGAGGGATATTGATCGTAAGCTGCTTCAGTATGGAGAGGAGCTGAAACATACCTTTTTCCTTCTTCTTTTTGAGTCTTTAAAGGAAAGAAGGGGGAGTTCTAGGTATGGGTTTTAACTTCTTTAGCATCACTACCTTATTGCTCACCCCATCCTTGGCGCTAGCATCTCTGGTCTCTATATCTTTCCTATCTATTATCTCCTTATGAACCTCATTATCATCAACTAGCATTGGTGGGTGAATAGTCTACTTGCGACCACATATCATCAATGACATAAACTACCTATTGTTCTTTGGATTCTGCACTGTGTTGCTTGGCAATATACCTTTGTGATGTTGGTCTAACTGAGTCGACAACTGACCAAACTATTGCTCCAACTACTTGATAGCAACAAAATGATACTCAAATCTTCTAATTAATGCTTAAGATGTCAGACTTCATTACCTTCAAGGTCTCATCCTGAGTATCAGCCTTCTTCAACAATTTATCGAACATCTTATCAATCCTTGAGCTACTAGCCCTAGAGTCACGATTGTATGGTGGCACATACAGACTATTTTTGTAGCCATCTCTGCATCCCTAATTAACATCTCTATCCTGGCATCTGTTCTTGTAATGGTAGACACCTTGGCTGTTATCTTTGAAAGAACTATCTCTTTTGGAGTTCTGACCTTGATTCCCTTGACCTTTATACCAATAGTTCTGATTGGACCCTTGGGCGTTAGTTCAGAAACTATCCATTTGATTAGTGAAAAAGCAATTGTCCTCCTCATAGTAGGGCTCCTCATACATAGGTGCTCATAGAGGCTGATGATTGACTACATTTATGCTCTCCTAACTCAGCTTTGTTAACAACCCAACATTAGTACTAATTTGACCCTACTCTTGCATTATCTTCTCATTTATCTTTCCCTCCTCAGAATTTGTGCCAACTGAGAAAGAACTTTTTATCATTGACTTATCTCTCGAGTCCCATGCACGATTTGTCTTTGCAATTTTTTCTAGTCCTTCAGCTACTATCGAAAATGGAAAATTGAAGAATGAGCCGCCAGTGATTATGTTGGCCACTACTTTGTAGTTATCATCTAATGATCGATAGAAGATCTCTACCAAGGAATCATGAACAATCTTATGGTCTAAAACACTCTTCAAACACTTTGTAAACCTTTCCTACATAGTGCTAATCGAATCAAGAATAAACTGCTCAAAGTTGTTGATCTGATCCTTCAAGTTCAGCTTCTTCGACCTAGGAAAGAACCTCTTCGAAAAGAACTTCTACATTTGAGCCCAAGTGATGATTGAACTCTGTGGGAGCTGGGATAACCATATTGTCACTTTGCCTATTTTAGATAATAGAAAGATAAAGACCCCAACATCATCCATGGATAGATTTTGGTTCCCTATCATACTATTGCAGACAAAGACGACATTGCGTAGATGATTATGCAGATCCTCTGATGGTAAGCTCGCGAACGACCCTCTATACTGCATGATTTGAAGTAACCCACTTAGAATGACAAAATATGTACCATCCAGTAAAGGAGATAACACAATAGCTCCAGTGACATCTATCGCCATAAGGTCAAGCCTGTATTGATACAACATGTTAGCAGCAGCTTGGAGATCCTATAGAGGTGAATTCGCATGCTTAGGTGGTGGTGGTGGGTTATAATTATTTATATTTAGTGCTGCACTTATGACATCATTTGCAACATTATTCACATTATTTTAAGCCATTCTTCTTAGTGTTTTCTAGATCTTAGGGTAAAATAGAGTCAAAGGAATGCCTTGCCTATGAGTGTTGTGCATACACTACACTTGTATGATGAAATAAAATAAAAACAATAGGAAATGTAAAACAAGATAAATAAGGATAAATTCACAAATTACCCTAATTAAACTAGTCTACGATTCGTATTCCTTGGCAATAACACCAGAATTTTGATGTCACCCAAACTACACCTCTCTTTGAAAGTATAAGTGGTCATTGTCAAAATATATAACCTAACCAAGGTTAGGGTCAAAACCATAGAGAATATGGTCTTGACCTGGAGTAATAATGAGCAATTCAGATGAATTAACCTACTTATCTCCCCAAAGGGGGTCATTTGTAATTGCAGTAAGTAAACCTGAACTAGAAGCAAGCATTATGAATTCAATGAGAGAAGTAACTAGGGTATTATGTTTCCTATGACTTCCTAACTTAGTATAGTCAGATAATTATAATCCTTTCAAGAATGTAGCATGCAGAACTGATAAGTTAAGTTTACCAAACCCTATTGATCCAATCGAGAGGTAAATTTCACTATGTGATTTGATCAATCCGCGCAGTGTAACATTACTAACCCTTATCTTTTGTTCTAGTATAACCACCCCTTGATCAGATTAGCTTGATTAGATGAGATGGATCATATCGAATGTTGTTAATTATTCTTTTATCACATTTATTACTGATGTGTTGTATAAAAAATACAACACTTTTGATACTTAATACATAGAATTTTATATGTTCTCAATGTAATGTTAGTTGGTTTTATATGTTTTTGTGTTATGTTTGCAGAATTCCAAGGTTGGCCTTGATTTTGTAAAGAAATATAGAAGTTGTTGATTTTTGATATAGTACAAGACGTTGTATGGGCCATAGATCATTTTACGACTTGTGAAGTAGTTTTGTGGACAAATCCAGTGAGGGGCTATTTTCTGAAGTTGGTTCTACAAATATATAGATGCGTCGTGGAATACTTTTCGAGTAGTAGACCATTATTCATGCCCTAAGGATTCAAGATTGAGAGTTTCTGAAGATTCATCAGATAGAGCTCCCTTTACGGAGTCGTAAACTACTTTGTGAGTCGTAAAGGGGTGTCATAGATTTAAAGTCCAATTTTCCAGTAGCATTGTACAAGACCCTAATTATGGGTCGTGGAATGCAATATGGCCTATAAACTAGTTCGTGGAGCGTGCTGACCCAGCTATCGTATTTTTCTTAGAACTTGTATTCTACTTATATTATAAAATAGGTTTTTAGGTTATTTTTTAGAAGTTTTTGCATAGTACCAGAAACTCAGTAATTAGAGCCAAAAAATAGTAAGAATACATTGGACACCATTGAGAATACTTGTAGATTAGTTTCATCTTTAATTTTTTGATTCTCTTTGAAGTTGGATTTGCTTGTTCTTACTTCAGTTGTGTAAGTACTTAGTTATGTTCTTCCAACTCATAAGTCTTGCATCTACACAAATCATGAGTAGCTAAATCCACAACTAGGGTTATGGGAACCATGACAAACTAACAAGGTAAAATTGGATAATTCATAATTCTTGAAAAGTGTGCATACATGTATTAATTAACTCTCTTCATTTTGCATGTTTTCTAATAGTGGCCAACATTAGAATCTGCCTATTATTACTAACTGGACCAATGTAGCAATGAATAGGAAGAGATATTAATTAATAGGATTCAATTAATGTGTTCTCATATAATCAACCAAACAGGGTTAAGGGGAGCTTATCCTAGGACTAATAAGTAAGCATTAATGCACACTATGGACATAGACTAAGTCGCATAGTGAAATTCACCTCTCACTTTTGAATAAAGGGCTTGGTAAAAAATGTATCGTCCTACATGTTACACACTAGAAAAGAATTAGGTTATCCGGTGATACTTTGTTAGGGAATTATGGGGAACACAATACCCTAGTTTCTCTCAATATTGATCTCACTCTTGTGTTAGTTTATATTTCTATTGATTATTGCAACCCCTTTTCCCTTGGTGAAGTAAGTTGGTTAACTATTCGAATTGCAATCATTGAATTCTCTTGAGTCTATATATTCCCTGTCGGTTCGATCCTAACATTGGTTAGGTTCTATTTCTTCATAATAATTGTTTTATCCTCAAAAAGAAGGTGTAACTTGGGTGAAATCAATTACCACCTTGATCCAGCAAGTAAAAATTTGGTAAGTTCTAACATTGGTCACAATTAAAAAGCATTCTAAATGAAGGGATTAATTGATATATGCATGCACACTTTCCAGGAATTACATATTATTCGATTTTACCTTGTTTTTGTGGTTCCCACAACCCTAGTTTTGGATTTTTCTATACATGATCATTGTAGATGAGAGAATCATGTTATGGAATAGCATAGCATAATGAAAAGCTTATGATGATTAATTTAGGAACAAGAAATCCAAAATTCTTCACAAGAGATCACAATGAAATAATCTCAATGTAAAAATCACAAACCATGAGTTCTCAAGTTACTTTTGTCCTCTCTCGTGCATCTCTCCTCTAAAAAACCTAAACACATATTTATAATAAGTTAAATACAAATCCTAAATGAAATAAGAAAATTGAATTCAGCAGCTTCCACGGACGAGGTTATGAGTCATAAGTGAACTCATGGCCCATACTTGACTTTGTACTGTAGACTTTTTAAAATCATATTTCAACTTACGAGACCTACTTACGGGCCATCTTCTGACTTACGACCCATAGAGCGTTTCATCTGCTAACTTCTCTGAAACTCTTCAAAACTTTGATCCTCCAGGCACAAACTTATCTATGACCCATCTTCAGACTTACGACTCATAAGTGACTATGTCTGACAATACTTCAGCATTCAACATGTTTTCTGATCTTCAAACTACGGAACCACCTTCAAATTACGGAAGCACCTACGAGCTGTGAGGTATTCTATGTCTCATCTAATAACTCATGGATATAACATCTAAACTTGGACCTTCGCTGGATTTTACTCAAAAAACCAACTTATAGCTCATGCATTGAACCATGACATGTTGAGTTATCTGTAAATCAACAGAAACTTCAATTCTGCAGAACTTTACCCAACATCATACCAAATACTATGATCCTGCAAAATTAATATAAAAACACATCAAACCTACCAACCTTACTTTGAAAACCTATAAAATTCCAGTTTTAAGCATCAAAAGTGTTATATTTTAGTAGCACATCAGAAGATTAGTCAGGCAGTGAAGTTTGGAGATGTGACTTACACCACCGAACATGTTCGGCAAAGTACCGAATGTGTACTAGACCACCTAACCTTACAGAATTCTAAGCCCAACTTTATGCACCAAAAGGTGATCATTCTATACATTTTCAAATAACATCGGTGATGCACCAAATGATAAATTGACCACCAAAATTCACAGAAACTCAACGGCAAAAAATTTTATGGTCGCTAGATCAATTCATCGATTGCTCACTTCTCAAAATTTCACATTCGCACACGTACACACATAACTCATGTTATTGAAAATCACCTAAATCATGGGTCGCCTCCCAAGAAGCACCTTAGTTAACATAGTGGTAGTACGTGGCCAATTTTTCTAGACTCATTCACATACACCCTTTCAACCAATCTAAAGTCTAGTAGTTCCCCAAAATAATTTTTCTAACATTACCCATTAACCTTTAATCTCTCCCCTTTCTAATTTTCCACTTTGATATCCCCATTTCCTAGCACTTTCAAAACTTGAATAGGGCCAGACCACCTAGACTTGAACTTTCTCAGAAATAATTGTAACCTTGAATTATAGAGCACCGGATCACCCATTCAAAATTCACATTGGAAGATCGTCATGGCATAGTACCTTTTTATCTTCTCCTTGTAAATTGCAGCATTTCATAAGCTCCCAACCTAAGCTCCACCTTTTGGCATAATGGAGACAAATAAGTATGTGCCATATTGTTCTAATCAAGGTTCAATTTCTCCAAGATCTACAATGCCTTGTGATACCAATCAATAGGAAGGTGGCATGCTTTTCCAAAGGCAAGTTCATACAAGAACATGCCAATTGGAGTTTTAAACATTGTTCAATAGGTGTATAAAGCATCGTCAAGTTTTCTTGACCAATCCATTCTATTTGCATTCACTATTTTGGCAAGGATGCTTTTAATTTTCCAATTCAATACCTCTACCTACACACTATTTTGGGGATAGTAGGGTGTTGCCACCCTATTACTGATTCCATATTTTCTAAGACATGATACAAACATCCTATTACAAAAATGAGATTCGTTGTCACTGATGATTACCCTTAGTGTTCCAAATCTTATGAGAATATTTTTTTCAAGAAATTAATCATCCCCTTGCAATCATTGGGATATAGCGAAACAGGTTCAACCCACTTTATTACGTAATCCATAACCACTAAGATATATCGATTCCCAAGCGAGCTTACAAATGGACCCGTGAAGTATAAACCTAAAAAATCAAATAATTCAACTTCATGAATATGGGATAAAGGAAGATCATGTTTTTAAGAAATATTACCTTGCATTTACATTATTAACAAGCATTGCAAATGCATTTGAATCACGATAAAGCCCTAAGAGAAAATACCGACTTTACAACACTTTGGCCGACATACGAATGCCTCTAAGGTGACCCCCAGTTGGGAAGGTGTGCCATGCATCAAGAATATCATTCATCAATACCATCGAGAACATACCTTCACAACATATTAACAACATTTATTCTAAACATGAAGGGTTCATCCCAAAAATATCTTTTCACATCAAACAAGAATCTCTTAGATTAGTTGTGACTCAACCCGTCTGGTGAAATTCCACACACAAAAGATAATTTGTGTAATCAACATACCAAGGAACTAAGCTTTGTAAAATTGTTATCAAGGTCTTATTCAAAAATGAATCATCTATTAAATTGCCTTCTTCATCATTTACATTTGGCTTAATAGTTGAAAGATGATCAGCCACTTGGTTTTCATACCCCTTTCAATCCTTCAACTCGAAATCAAATTCTTGAGGCAATAAAATTTAAGGAATCAACCTTGGCTTTACTTAATTTTCAGAAATTAAGTACATGAGAGCATCTTGGCCAGTGTGAGGCACAGCCTCAAACCTAGGGAGATGCCTAAAACTTTTTAAATCCGTTGACAACCACAAGAAGCTTTTGTTTATTACAATGTAATTTTCTAAGCGACATTCAATGTCTTTGATGTATAATAGACCAGGTGAAATAATATTTCTTTCCTTTGGCCCAGCACCACACCCAAAACATACCCAATAGTATCATATATAACCTCAAACGGGAGATTCCAATCTAGGGCAATGATAATTAGAATTGTCATAAGCCTCTCATTCAAATCATTAAAAACTTTCAAATATAACTCATTGAAATCAAATAGACAATTTTTCTCAAGGAGCTTACACAAGAGATTAGCAATCTTTACAAATTCTTTTATGAATCTTCTACAAAAACCTGCAT
Source organism: Solanum virginianum (assembly GCA_000787875.1). Taxonomy (NCBI): domain Eukaryota; kingdom Viridiplantae; phylum Streptophyta; class Magnoliopsida; order Solanales; family Solanaceae; genus Solanum; species Solanum virginianum. The sequence goes on from DF361572.1 coordinate 23,159, forward strand.
GCCCAACAACACTTCTCACTCCCTTGACTTATATGGGAGGAGAAAGTTTGACAATGATATCAACTTTTGCTTGGTCCACTTGTAGGTCACTTCCTAAAATTTTGTGTCCAAGAACAATTCTTTCCTTCACCATAAAATAGCATTTTTCTCAACTTTGGACAAAATTAGTTTCCACACATTGTTGCAACAATTGCTCTAATTAAATTAGACAACGTTCAAATGAATTGCCAATAACCAAAAAATCATCCATGAAGATTTCCATCGAGTCCTCAACAAAGTTGGTAAAAATGAAGAGCATACAACTTTGAAAAGTAGCTGGTGCATTGCATAACCCAAAAGGCATTCTTTTGGAAGTAAATGTTTTCTAAGGACACATAAAAGTGGACTTCTCTTCATCTTCATAAGAAATAGAGATTTTGTTGTACCCAAAATATCCATTTAAGAAATAATATCAACCTCTGCTGGCAAATGTATCTAACATTTGATCTATGAATAGCATAGGAAAGTGATCTTTCTCAATCCATAAATTAAAACATTGATAATCTATGCAAACTCGCCACCCCATCATTGGTCTTGTGGTAATAAATTGATCTTTTTCTTTCTTCACCAGAATCATACCTCCTTTGTTTAGCACACATTGCACCAGACATACCCACCTACTATCCAAAATAGTATAAATGATTCTGGCATCCAACCACTGGATTATTGCATTCTTCATAATATCTTGTATTGGAGGGTTGAGCTATCTTTGATTCTCATTTGTAGGCTTGTAATCACTAACTAAATTAATTTTGTAAAAGTGAATCCCTGGAGGGATTTGAAATGATATCCACTATTGTCCATCTGGTTACCTTGATGAACTTTGTCAACAGACTTATCAATGCCACAACTTGGTAGTCTAATGAATCTTCCACACAAATAACTTGTAATGTCTTGCCACTATCAAGGAACACATATTGAAATTGATACGGATGTGCCTTAAGATCAAGATTTGGAGGCTTTTTAATTAAGGGCTTTGGTGGTGGATTTTCTCTATTCTTCAAATCAAGATCTAGCTTCTTTGAATTTTAAGAATAGGAATATGCTCATGCCCTATCAAGTGCTGCCATAACATTATCATAATCAATAATAGTTTCACCCTCATAATTCTTATAACATAGCTGCAAGAGATTCACCAAAACACATTTCTTTTTTAACATTAGAAATTGCATCGCCAGTCACATCAACATAAGAAATAACCTGCCACTCTTTTGGTTATTTCAGGGACTTGCAAACATTAAATATGATTCTTCATCAGTGACTCAAAAGTTTAATTCACCATATTAAACATCAACTAAAGCTCTTTTGGTGGATAAAAAAGGCCTTTCCAAAATAATTGGAATTTCAATATCAAGCTCACAATCTACTATAACAAAATTACCCAAAAAAAATGAATTTATCCACCTATACTAGCACATCAAAAAAAATAGCCACCAGCCTCATAGTTGTTGGTGAAAGATCTTCAAAACCAAGTTGTTTGAATATTTCAAGGGGCATCAAGTTGATACTCGCTCCTAGGTCATATATTGCCCATACAAATTGGTAAACACCAATTATGCAAGGGATAGTGAATGCATCGGCATCATATTCCATAGTCATCAAATTACTTGATAATATTGCACTATAATGATAAGAGACTTCAATAGTCTCAAACTCGAGATTCCATTTTTGGTGACCAACTCTTTCATGAATTTCACGTAACTTGGCATATCCAAAAGCGCGTCCACCAGGGGGATATTGATTGCCAAGTTCATAAACATGGATAAAAATATCTAGTACTTTGCATCCACATTAACCTTCTTCGACCTTTTTGGTAATGGTGGATTGATTTTCACCTTTGGAGCACTCAACTTAGACGTCGAAGGAGTTAGTTTTGTTAACACTTTTGAACCCCTTCCCTTTTTTACAATCATAATCACTTCTGGGATTACCATGTGTAGGAGCAACATCTTTATTAATCTTTTTATCATCATCATCGTCAATTACATCATCTACAACTAGAGCCTTATAATTATCACCCATATCCACATTAGCAATAACAAGAACATCTCCAACTACTTTACAACTCCTAGTGGTGATAGTCATGCATTGAGGAGTGTCATTCTTCAGATTCACCACTATATTACTAGACAAACCCCCTTTTGAATGAGGATTTAACTTTATTAAAATGTTACTTAATATGTTCTCTAATTTCTTGATAGAAGTGTAATGATAAGTCACGATTTGGTTCAAGGACGAAAAATTAAATTTCATTTCCTATATCAATTTGTCAGTCCCCTCAACCTTATTGAGGATTCTAGCAAACATATCCTTGATTCGATAATTATTCGGATGAAGAGTTTGATCTTTTGACTTGACCCCATCATTAGGTGGAATATATCTAGCTCAATCAAAATCATAGTCACACCAAGCAACATTCATTTCATGTCAATTTGTATCCCTCCAATTACCATCTTTTTTATTCGTCCAACCTTAAATTCTAACTTGTCTATGAAAGGCCAGTCGAGAACCCACCATTTTGTTGCCAACATATTGGATTTCTCCATTGTAGAGCATCTCAAAATTATCATCCCCATCATTAGCCATAACACCTACAACATTCATATTTTTATGGCTACTAGTTGGACGAGGTCATATCATATGCTTAGTAATAAGATCAAGTTGGGTCATCATTCAGGTCATATTCATGTCACATTTTTTTATCTTTTTAAAGCATTTCCTTGGTCAAAGCTGAAGATGTTGAAATAGGTTTGTCTTCCATGTATGTCATTCTAAATCTATTTTTGTCATTTGATCTAGCAAAGCCAATGCTACCATAAATGATTGTCTTATAATACTTCCACCCATAATTTAGTCAGCTATCACTTTGTTAGCATTATTCAGGCTCTAATAAAATATTTATAGCAATAAATTATTTGGCAAACCATGATTTGGACAATACAAAAATGTCTTTCAGAAATAAAGCCATATTTCATGCAAAGTCTCATTATCAGGGTTCCAACAAGTTATAATTTCATCATGAACTTGGAGCATTTTAGATGTCAAAATGAATCTTTCAACAAAAGCATCATTCAACTCTTTTCAAGAGAATAATAGAGTCACAAGGAAGTTTCACTAGCAAGTGAGATGCTTCTCAAATAAGAGAAAATGGGAACACCCATAATCGAATAGTCTCTTATGTGACACCCCAAAAAGTGAATAGCTCACACACATCCATAAAATTTCTCAAGTGTTCATCAGGGTCTTCATAAACTAACCACCTGAATGAACCCTTCATTTTGAGTAGTTGAAACATTGGGCTCGTCACGTGAAAGTTTGAGTTACTGCTAAAAATAGGCAACCAGATTAAACCTGCCCTTCTAATGTTCAAAGAATGAGGTTTCCCATTTTGATAACTATAATTCATCATCCTAGCATTACTAGCAAGGTCTCCTTTTTCACTCATATAAACACCTAAAGAAATCACCAAAGGCAAATGACAAAAATTAAAAGGAATAGTCACTAAGAACAAATTCAAAATAACACGTCAATGAAAGAATCAAATGTCAATCCCTGGCAACGATGCCACTTTTGATAATGCTCAAACTACTCTCCAACCATTAGAATAGTAGGTGGTCTCTATTAATATAAGCCCGACTATAAAGAGTTGGGATCGATCTCACAGGGAATAAAATTGTTGGATTTGAACTTTTAATTGAACAAGTTGATTTTAATTGTTTAGAAAATTGATTTGGAATTAACTAAGAACCACTTATGAAAAATTTGAACAAATAAAATGTATTTGATAGATAAAAGAATACCGAGGATACGCATAATTGAATATAATCCCAGTAAATAAGTCTCGACTATTTAATTTAATGACTAATTTGCTTGTGGATAGGCTAGAAAACTAGTAATCACAACCACAAGTAAGTCAATTGCAATGTATCAATGTGAATCGGATAGGACTTCACATATATTTCACATAAGAACCAAAATAACCTATGCAAATTAATAGCTAAATGATCCAAAACCTTAGTTTATTGAATCCTTTTACAGTATTCAACCCAATACATGATACCAATGAACATTACACAATCTTTCCTCTTTGAATACCCATTTTCATGCAATATACAAAGATCTAAACATTAATCTAAGTTTACACAGAATGACAATTACAACTAAAGAAAAGTGTAAACCCATGCCAAATTAGCACATAAATATTCGATTACATCAAAGACCCATTATAACTAATTAATATCCAACTGTATAGCATGCCACCAACATAGCCTTTTTTAGCCAATCATGCTTAAAATAAAACTAGATTTACCAACAGGCTTGTCCATGGCTTTGAAATTCAAAATCTAGAAGAAATTTGGTGTAAAATCATTTTTCTCTCTAAAGTTTTCCTCTCAAAACCAAGTACTAGGCTCTTGTTCTCCAAGTTAGGAATTCTGTTATTGTGCTCTAAATTGTGTCATGAGAGTGTGTAATTATGTACTTGTGTGTTATAGAAAATTTCTCCCTTGGTCTTTTATACACCAAGCACAGATAAATTTTATTTTCCCACGATACACCATTCGACGATCTCAATCGGGATCATCGAACATATTCGGCGACGCAGAATGGTCACCCTATCACCATTTTAAACAACTTTTAGACCTCTTGGAAACTATAATTTTCCATGGGCAAACTCTTCATTGCTAAACCATTTCAATGATCTGTCGAATCGTAACAAGCATCACCAAATTAATCATTAACCTTTGATTTTTTCTTTTTCAGGTTCTATAAACTTTGGTTATAACCACTATAGACCGCCAAACCACTTTGGCAATCTGCCGAATAATACTTTCCATTATTGAGTTAAACATTATATAAGGGGTTTAGATGTATAAAATTAGGTTATCACCTTTCCTATTCTACGTAACACCGAACATGTTGGCGATGTCAATTTTGATCGCCTTTTTGTCATTTTTGCTTCTTTTGACTTTATTTGCTATGATATATTCTTTTATGCATTTTCTTCCTTATTCCTAGGGTCAAACACATATTTATATCAATATTTGAGATAAAATAAGGCATTAAGGAGAATATCTTATACAATTTAAGCTCAATATGAGTTCAAATTACGATCTCATCACTTGTCGATCAAAATGCCAATGCTAAATAGTTAGTCATCAAGTACCCCAAAAAATACCATGGTTGAGCTTACATAGAAGGAGAGATGATCATTCAAAGGGTGAGTCTCCTAAGACATCTGGCAAAATCGAATTAGCTTGTCAAGACATCCAGGAACTGGAGCCAAAGTCAGGCCAGAAAGGCGATTTCAAGACACTAAGTGTGACTCACTGGCTTATTTGATTAGAGCAACCTAGTTCTCCTAAAGCTTTAGAAATTTTTGGTTGGAATCTCGGCTAAAATGGAGATAAAAGAAAGTAACTGGCAACTCGCTGATCTAGTTAAAAAGATCATTTAAGTTTGCCAAAATAAAATTTTTGCCTAAGTATATAGCTGAATTTTAAAAAGTCAGAGGAGTTTTAGTGAGCTTTGAGCGACAAAATTTACATACTTCGATCTGAGGATTATTTGGCAGGCTCTTGTACCCAAATTGGGTGATTTAAACATCAATCGTTTGAGAATTCCTTTCACCTAGAATGGATAAACTAGAATTTTGTACAAATTTAGTTTTTATTTCCATATTTTGCTAAACCCCAATATTCTAGGAAGATTTCATAGTTATGTTGTAAGATTCTCTTTATGGGTATTTAATATTTGATTTATGATTAAACTATTATGAGTTTCTCAAATTCATCATGTTTAATTTAAGAATTAAGGTTGCGAATATTATTCTAGCTTAGATCTCTTTGCATGCTTATGAAAGTTGTGAAGAGTGGATGGGTTGTTGAATAGTGGCTAATTTATCTTAGTATAATTTCTTTTGAGAGTTAGTGCTAAGATATTGGGTATTTTGAATTATGATTCCGAACTAGTGCTTGAGAAAGTGAGGTTTGAAAGTTGATGTGTTTTCAAGAGTTATATAAGATTTTGTAGTCATATCCACCCGACCCATGTGATATAATAAATTATGAGAAATATTAACATCCAATGGAAGTTTGTCCATTTAACAATGCATCAATCTCCTAGAAGAATTCATCCCCTAATTTGTTCAAAAATAATTTTTCATGATTTGATCTTAGATATTTGATTTAGTTCTTAAAATTGCATGCTTATATATGTTTCTTTTAATTTCATCACTTCATGATTCTAATAGACATTATCGTTTCTCAGTTGAAACCTTTATCAGTCATTCCTTATTAGATCAACTCTAACTCCTTAATTAGATTATTAAATTGACGATGATCATCATATTCCTAATAGTTTTGGAGTACTCTTGAGCATCATCAAAATGGCATCGTTATGAGGAACTGGCATTGGTTAAGATTTCAGTTGATAATATTCTAGTGGCGACTAGGGTTGTGAAGTGAGCTTCTTAATTAGTTTTTCTTTTTCTTTTTTGATGTTTGCAAGTATTGATAGGAGTGTTCACATAAGTGCTTCTGAGGGTCCCAAGTTGGCAAAATGAATGACATAGGAAATTATAATGAGGTGAACTTGGATGGTTTGGCAAATACAGGGGCAATCCATCTACTATCAATTAATGAAAATATTGTACTCCACGTGATGGGGACCATGCTCTAGTTGATTTAGATTTAGGGGATTTTTAGAGGCCTCGCTCATAAGGATGCTCATGATCACATACGAAACTTCCTTGATTTGTGCAACCCCTCCTCATTAAAGAATATCTCACAATAGTCAATTCAACTTTTCTTATTTCTATTTTGATTGGTCGAAGAGGCTATAAAGTAGCTAGAGGTATTGTCACGTGATTTCATTACATCATGGGAGGAATTAATAGAAGCCTTGTATGAAAGTTGGTTCCCTCCTTCAAAAATGTTGAAGCTTAAGGACAACATCTAAAATTTCAATAGGATGAATGGTGAGCCTATTTATGAAACATGGTTGAGGTATCAGTAGTTACTGATGTAGTGGCCTAATCATGGAGTATTAGAACACTTGTTATTACAATACTTCTATGCGAGTTTTGATGCTATTAACAAAGGCATAGCAGACTAACCAATCTATTACGGTATGATGAGACAAATGTTTAAGAGATCTTTTGAGATGCTTGATTAAATGAGTAAATGTAACACCTCACATCTTACATGTACAAGTTCTATATAAATGAAACATGATATGGTTTGGTCAAATTAGCGCCCATTTTAAAAGTGCTTTAATCTTATATAAGAGGGTGATATATACATCTAATGTTTAAGAGGGTCGAGTGTATACAAGTTTTAAGTCAAATTGAGAAGATCGTGACTTTAAATGAACTAAAAGAAGTGAGGTACTTGTAGGACTTTGGAAGCTAGTAGATGAGTCACCTACTTGCTTAGCTCAATTTGCTAGCTAGATAGAGACGAGGCCCAATGTCGAATTTGTCCAAGTTAGATTATGAATAAAGTCTGTATTAAGGGTATAACTTTAGCCTATGTTTTAACATCATAAATGGACAATACTTATAGCCCAAGATGAATAATAGAAGGGCCCAAGTACATCACAACCCACTTGACTAATTGGGCCCAAACTAAGTGAAGAGACATTAGGAAAATGGGCAACCAAGGCCCATAAACTTTGAGACACATTTAGGCCTAAGTGTGAGGGACAACCTACTGCATCAATAGCTTATAAATATGTGTTAATATGTGGTCAAAAGCTCAAGAGAAATTCGGCCAAAGAGACCCTTTAAAAGGGTTCAAAAATAGTCCCTTAAGTCATTTCACTTTGGAACAAATTTCACCTTTCCTAAAGGCTTTCTTTTAATCTTTACTTCACTTCACAATACAAAAAATAAAAACCTCTATGGTTCTTGAAGGAAATGTCAATCTTATAGGCTAAGGTGAGTGGAAATATTCATGTATTTGGTATACTTTTCCCATGAAAAACAAGAAATCTATGCTAGTTATGCTTGTTAACAAAGGTTGGACAGCATGTGTTTAGAAAGTTGCTGCACACTTGCCTTTTTTTAATTACTTCTCTATGGTTTGTAGGCTGGATTATGCAGAAAAGTTGATATTCTTAACATTGTTTAAGTTATAGATATTAATCTAAAGTTGCTACCCTGATTTTGCTTCACTTAAAAATGAGTTTTATTGTGCTATCTTAAGTGTGATTTTGATTGGAACTTGTGTGCTGATTGATCAAAGGCTATCACCTCACATCCTTCATGACTGTTTTGGTACTATTCTAAGACTATTTTAAGTTTGTTTTTATGTGTAGATATTTTGAGGACAGTTTGGTTAAAGTCCGAATAGTTTTGACTTGTTCATGTCAAGATATCGGGAAATGATAATGTTGTGGTACCTGATTGCATATAGTGGGGAGTTGGTGTGTGTTGTGAACTGTGGATTGTTTCCAGTATGTTATGGACCTAAACAAAGTTGTACACATCGTGTATATAGAATGGTTAGTAGACACATATGCTTAGGGGTGGGAAGGATTAAATAACGTTGTTGGGTCGATACTTACGGGTTGCTGCCCAAAGTTTATTTTTAAATTAGATTGGACTGCCATGACATGTTTAGTAGTTACTAATGCTTGTTTTATTACACACATTAATATAGATCACTGCTTTAGAGAAAAGGAGGTTACTTCGAGGTAATAACGAGGTCGTACAACGAGGTATGTAAGTCTACCTAATTTCATATTATTTGGCATGAAACATAGATCCCTCCTTGGCACATAAAGGTACTTACCAACTCTGATACAACTATTAATCATGTCTCCACTCTTTCACATGTTCATATCCTCCGATACATAGTCATCTTCAAATCTGTATACATATGTGAATACCAAGTTACAAGATTTCTTGTTGCTAAATAAAGTTCACGAGTTATTTCATCTCATACACATTTCATTATCTGTGTAATATACTCTTTTCATTGTCATATTGTCTTATATGATTATTTACATGTCACATGCTATATCAACAGTCCTACAGCTACAATATTATGGCTACCAAAAGAATCATCTCAAAGGTAATTGAAAGGTAAAGTATATTGCTTATTGATGGGTGGTAACCTGAGAGTGGAAGAATCACCCAGCCAGGGTCGATCTTATCACGAGGGTAGCCCAAGGGGTGAAAGGAAAAGCCTAGCAAGTCCTAATCCTGATATAGATTTAGCACTGATCAGCTTGTCTTCATATTAAATGTTTTGTATAGATTATACAGCAAAAGGTAAAGTAATAAACAGAACATAAAATACATGATCCCCCAGTATAACTAAAGGTTGTCTCTTATCCTACACCAGTGCATAGTTTTATTTGAGTTGTTACTTCATAAATAGTATTTCCTGCCTTACATATTCAGTACATTATCTCATACTAACGTCCCTTACGGGGGACTTGCATTTCATGCCGTAGGTACAGGTGCTAATAGATCTCCCCAGTAGGAGTACATGATATCGAGCTATTGTTACCAAGGTCCAGGTTGCTTTGGAGCTTTGTGTGTCTAGGGCTTATATTTTTATATTTTATAGTTAGTCGAGGTGGGGCATGTCCTGATGCTTATTAGATACTTTTGTTTATTTAGAGGACTTGTAGACTATGTAAATTAAATTGTGGTCATGTCTCATACTTTAGACAATGTGGCCCCAATGGCCTAGCCATATGCATTTCCTTTTGGCTTATTATTAATATTTACTTTTTTAAAGGAATGTTGAATGTAGAAATCCCTTATAATATGTATAGAAACTGCATAGATATAGGTTGGTTCTCCCGAGACTTATCAGTAATGGGTGCCAGTCCACCTTAATGGGGATTTGGGTGTTGCAGAAGTGGTATCAGAGCGGGTCATCCTAGGGAGTCTACAAAGTTGTGTCTATGTAAAATCTTATTTATTGATGTGTTGTGCACCACATTTATAAGAAGGAGGCTACGTGGCATTTAGGAGTTGTCACTTTCTTTTCATCTTGTAGATCATGCTGTAGATCCAAGTGTAATAGGTGGATTGTGTCTAACCCCTAAATTGTTTTGTACAGCAAGTATGCCAGAAACCAGGAAAAACAAAGGTAAAGGGAAGGAAGTATAAGTGGTAGTTGATATACCCAGTCAGCTGAGACAACAAAATGAGGCTCAAGATAAGTCTCTATCAAAGACATCTCCAACTCCTCCAACTCCTAATGCACTAGGAAGTAGTGAAATTATCCCAGAACCACCTATCGTTGCTATCATGTAGGATCTGAGAAATGCAGTCCAACTATTGACTTGTATAGTTATTGGCCAAGGTCAAAGATAGGAAGGCCCAGTTATAGGTATAGTGGTGTAAATAGGGCAACTAGCACGAGAATACGAGACTTTCTTAATTTGGACCCTCCATCCTTTACTGGGTTAGATCCTAATGAAGATCCACAAGACTTTTTTGATTAGATTCAATGCACATTAGATGTTATACATTGAGTGGTACAGAAGCTATTGAGTTAGCAACATATATATTGAAAGGTATGGCTATATTGTGGTATGAAGCATAGAAGCAATCCAAAGATATAGATGCTCCCCCAACTACTTGGAAAGAGTTCAAGGAGTCATTTCTTGACCATTACTTGCCATTAGAGATCCGAGAGCCCCATGCAGATTAGTTCATGAATCTCCACTAAGGGAATATGAGCATGAGGGAGTATAGCCTTCAATTTAATTCCCTTGCCAAGTATGCTCCTAATGTAGTTGTTACTATGGTAGGTAGAGTTCATCAATATGTGGATAGATTTGATTCATATCTGGTTAGAGACTG
>DF361572.1:34087-47766 GCA_000787875.1 Solanum virginianum
TGGATTCATATCTGGTTAGAGACTGTACTATTGCTTCCTTGAATAAAGACATGCATATAGCAAGGATGCAATCTTTTGCACAGAAACAGGAGGATCAAAGGCAAAGAAGAAGGGTACAAGAGTTAGAAAGGGGGAAATCCAAGAGGGCTAGATCTATGGGGTAGTTTACACCATCCCAAGGAGAGCTTAGGCCTTGGATTTCTAATAGATCACCTAGGCAATCATCCTCGTACTCTGTAGCCAGTGCTCCACCATAACTTCAAGGGAGGTGAGGGACAAGGTGCACGCATAACAGGATACTCGATAGGTCAGCATATGACTCCTAAGTAGCCTTGTAAATAGAGTGGAAGAAGTCATTCAGGTAGATTTCATGTTGGGATAGATGTTTGTTATTGGCGTGGTGCGCCAGGGTATATGATGTGAGATTGCCCGAAGAGGCGTATGGGTGACATAACATAATATGCTAGGTCAATTGTTGCATCATCATTATTAGTTCCTCCATTAGGTAGGGGTCAACAAGCAACCATAGGTCGTTGTAGAGATTTTAGAGGGGTAGTTAGCTCTAGCGGAGTCTAATCACACCTATGCTCTGGGGAGTCGGCCAAATTTGGAAGCTTCACTTGATGCGATAACAGGTACATTATCTATCTTTTCATATAATGTATATGCATTAATTTACCCTAGTTCTACACTATCATACATCACTCCACTAGTTGCTTGGAAGCTTAAGCAAACACCCAAATTATTGAACAAACTATTTGAAGTGTCTACACCAACTGGTGAATCTATTATGGCTAGAAGGGTTTACTATGACTGTGTAGTAACTGTTTGTGAACATGACATATTGGCTTACCTTAATTGCTAGAAATGGTAGAATTTGATATTATAATAGGTATTGATTGGTTAGCTTGATGCTATGCCACCGTGGATTCCCAAACTAAAAGAGTGTACTTCCACTTTCCAAATGAGGCAGCTCTTGAATGGGAAGGTAATATTGGGGTGCCAAAGGGTAAGTTTATCTCTTATTTTAAGGCCAGAAAGATAATATCTAAGGGGTATATATGTCATTTAGTTAGACTAAGGGATATGGAGGCCAAATCGCCAACTCTTCAATCAGTTCCAGTAGTGAATGAATTCATTGATGTGTTCCCTGAAGAACTTCCAGGCTTACCTCCAGAATGAGAAGTAGATTTTGGTATTGACTTACTTTCAAGCACTCAACCTATTTTCATCCCTTCATATAGAATGGCCCCGACAGAATTATGTGAATTAAAAGAGCAATTAAAAGACTTATTGGAGAAGGATTTTATAAGACCTAGTATGTCCCCTTAGGGTGCACCAGTATTATTTGTACATAAAAAGGATGGCACCTTGAGAATGTGTATGGATTATCGACAATTGAATAGGGTGATAATTAAGAACAAATACCCCCTTCCCAAGATTGATGATTTATTTGATCAGTTACAGGGTGCCAAATGCTTTTCAAAAATTGATTTGAGATCAGGTTATCACCAAGTGTGGGTGAAGGAGAAAGATATACCCAAAATAGATTTCAGAATATGTTATGGTCACTTTGAAATTCTTGTTATGTCATTTGGTCTATCGAATGCACCAACAGGTTTTATGGATCTGCTAAATAGGGTATTTAAGCCATTCTTGGATGTGTTCATGATAGTATTTATAAATGACATTTAGATATATTCAAGATCAGAAGATGACCATGGAAATCACTTAAAACAAGTGTTACAAGTTCTTTGTAATCGACAGTTGTATGCCAAGTTTTCTAAATGTGAAATTTGGCTAAAATTAGTGGCATTCTTTGGTCATATTGTATCCAATTAGGGAATAAGGGTTGATTCACAAAAGATAGAGACTGTGAAAGATTGTCCAAGGCCAATGACACCCATGGAAGTTTGGAGCTTCCTAGGGTTGGTAGGTTATTACAGAAGGTTTGTTAGAGGTTTTTCTTCTATTTCTGCACCTCTAACAAAGTTGACACATAAGGCACCCAAGTTCCAATTGAATGATGCATGTGAAAGAAGTTTCCAAGAGTTGAATAGCAGACTAACTTCTGCACCTATGCTAATACTTCCAAATGGCACCAAGGGGTATGCAATGTATTGCGATGCTTCAGGAGTTGGCTTAGGGTGTGTACTTACCAAGCATGGTAGGGTAATTGCTTATTCCTCTAGACAACTATGACTACATGAGAATAACTATCCAACACATGATCTTGAGCTAGCAGCGGTTGTGTTTGCTCTGAAAATATGGTGCCACTATTTGTATGGAGTTCACATTGACATATATACTAATCATAGGAGCCTACAATACATCTTTAAGTAGAAAGACCTAAACTTAAGGTAGTGAAGATAGCTAGAGCTGATAAAGGATTATGATATTGATAAACTCTACCACCCAGGGAGAGCAAATGTGGTAGCCGATGCTCTGAGTCATAAGGCAATCATGAATATTAGTGATTAGGTCGTGGTTAGTCAAGGGGTGGCTAAGGATCTGCAACAACTAGCTAGTTTGTGAGTTTGCTTTCTTGAAACTTCAAAGGAAGGGGTTGTTGTACATAATGTTGTAGAGTCTTTTTTAGTAATGGAGGTAAAAGAAAAATAGTTCAAAGATCATGTTCTACAACATCTTAAGGAAAAGGCGAGTCAAGGTACGATAAAGGGCTTTGACCTTATACAAAATGGAGTACTTTATTGCCAAAATAGATTATGTGTGTATGATATTAATGGACTAAGGAAGAGTATAATGGAAGAAGCCCATTATTCTAGATATTCCATCCATCTAGGGTCAACTAAGATGTATCATGATCTGAAGGGAATGTTTTGGTAGGGAGGCATAAAAAGGGACCTTGCAGAATTTGTGGCTCAATGTCCAAATTACCAACAAGTCAAAGTAGAGCACCAAAAGCCAAGAGGTTATATGCAGTGTATAGAGCTTCCAACATGGAAGTGGGAGATGATGAGCATGGATTTTGTCATTGGGTTTCCTTGCTCATTTCAGAAGTTTGACTCCATATGGGTAATAGTTGACAGACTCATAAAGTCAGCACACTTCTTGCTTGTTAAGAGTGATTATACTACTGAAGAATATGCCAAGTTATACATCAAAGAGATAGTTAGGTTACATAGGGTCCCAATCTCTATTATATCTAATTGAGGGGCTCAATTAACTGCAAACTTTTTGAAGTCCTTCCAAAGGAGTATAGGGACAATAGGTCATCAATTGGATGGTTTGAAGTGAGTGGACCCACCTTGCTTAGGTAGGATCTAGTGCAACAAACCATGGAAAAAGTTAGGGTAATATAGCAGCAACTAGAAACAATCCAAAGTCATCACAAATCATATGCGAATGCTAGGAGGAGAGGACTGGAATTCTCAATAGGGGATTGGGTATTTTTAAAGGTAACTCCAATGAAAGGGGTTATGAGATTTGGTAGGAAAGGAAAACTGAGCCCATGTTACATAGGTCCATATAAGATTATTAAGAGGTTCGGGCAGGTTACATATGAACTAGAGCTACCCTAAGAGCTCTCAATGGTTCATCCAGTCTTTCATGTCTCAATGCTTCGAAAATAGATAGGTGACCTATCCCGTATCACTCTTATTGAAGATGTACAGGTTACAAAAGATTTCACCTATGAAGCAGTACCTATTGCTATTCTAGATTATCAAGTTAAGAAGCTAAAGAATAAAGAAATAGCTTCAGTAAAAGAACTCTGGAAAAACCAGCAAGTAGAAAAGGTAACGTGGGAGGCTGAGGACGTGATGAAATCAAAATAGCCTTACTTATTTGAAGTTAAAGAGGAAATGCAACATGCAGAACTGGGGCCTTAGTAGGTATATGTGTTTGAATGATTATAACGTTGAACATGGTTAAGCTATCCAATTGTCCTAACATTCAAGGATGAATGGTCCAAAGGGGGGATGATGTGACACTTCATATCTTATATGTACTAGTTCTATATAAATAAAACATGATATAGTTTGGTCAAATTAGCATCCATTTTTAAAGTTCTTTAATCTCATATTAGAGGGTGATATCTACATGTAACGCTTAAGAGGGTCGAGCGTATACAGGTTTTAAGTCAAATTGAGGAGATTGTGACCTTAAATGATGTTAGAAAAGTGAGGTGGTTGTAGGAGTTAGGAAGCTAGAAGGTGAGTCACCTACTAGCTTAGCTTAAATTTGCTAGCTAGATAGAGACGAGGCCTAACGTCAAATTTGTCCAAGTTCAATTATGAATAAAGTAAGTGTTAAGTGTATAACTTTAGTTTGTGTTTTAGCATCATAAATGGACAATACTTATGGCCCAAGATGAATAATAGAAGGGCCCAAGTACATCACAACCCACTTGACTAATTGGGCTTTAGGCAGGGTCCATCCCGAGATGAATAATAGAAGGGCCCAAGTACATCACAACCCACTTGACTAATTGGGCCCAAACTAAGTGAAGAGTCATTAGGAAAATGGGTGGCCAAGGCCCATTAATTTTGTGACCTATTTAGGTCCAAGTGTGATGGTCAAGCTGCTGGATAACCAACTTATTAATATGTGTTAATATGATGCCAAAAGCTCAAGAGAAATTTGGTCAAAAGAGACCCTTTAAAAGGTCTCAAAAATAGTCCCTTAAGTCATTTCACTTTGGAACAATTTTTAGCTTTCCTAAAGAGTTTCTTTTACTCTTTACTTCACTTCACAACATAGTAAATAAAACACTCTAGGGTTCTTGAAGGAAATGTCAATCTTGAAGGCTAAGATAAGTGGAAATATCCATGTATTTGGTATACTTTTCCCATGAAAATCTAGAAATTTATGCTAGTTATGCTTGTTAACAAAGGTTGGACAGTTTGTGTTTAGAAAGTTGCAGCACACTTACCTATTTTTTAGTGACTTCTCTATGTTTTGTAGGCTGGATTGTGCAGAAAAGTTGATGTTCTAACAATGGTTTAAGTTATAGATATTAATCTGAGGTTGCGTCCCTAATTTTGTTTCACTTAAAAATGAGTTTTATTGTGCTATCTTAAGTGTGATTTTGATTGGAACTTGTGGGCTGATAGATCGAAGGCAATCGCTTCATGTCCTTCATGACTACTTTGGTACTATTCTAGGACTATTTTAAGGCTATTTTTATGTATAGATGTGCTGAGGATAGTATGGTTAATGTCCAAATAGTTTTGACTTATTGACGTCAAGATATAAGGAAATGGCGTAATGATGTGCTACCTGATTGCATGTAGTGGGGAGTTGGTGTGTGCTATGAATTATGGACTATTTCCAGAGTATTACGGACCTAAACTAGGTTGTATACACCATATATATAGAATGGGTAGTAGACACATATGCTTAGGGGTGGAAAGGATGAAATAACGTCATTGGGTCGATGCTTATGGGTTGCTACCCAAAGTTTATTTTTAAATTAGATTGGACTACCAAGACAAGTTTAGTAGTTACAAATGCTTATTTTATTACCCACACTAATGTAGATCACTACTTGAGAGAAAAGGTGGTTACTTCGAGGCCATATAACGAGGTATGTAAGGCTACCTGATTTCATATTATTTGGCATGAAACATAGATCCCTCCTTGGCACATAAAGCACTTACCAACTTCGATAAAATTATTAACCGTGTCTTAACTCTTTCACATGTTCATATGCTCTCATACATAGTCATCATCAAGTCTGCATACATATGTGGATACCAAGTTACATGGGTTCTTGTTGCTAAATAAAGTTTATGAGTTATTTCATCTCATACACATTTTATTATCTGTGTAACGTACTCTTTTCATTGTCATATTGTCATGTATGATTATTTACATATCACATGCTACATCTACAGTCCTATAGCTCTAATTTTATGACCACCAAAAGAATCATCTCAAAGGTAATTCAAAGGTAAAGTATATTACTTATTGATGGGCGGTAACCCAAGGGGTAGAAGAATCACCTAGCAAGGGTCGATCCTATCACGGGGGCTAGCCCAAGGGGTGAAAGGAAAAGCCTAGCCAGAGCCAATTCCGATATAGATTTACTACTGATCAGCTGGTCATTTATATTACATATTGTGCACGAATTATGCAGTAAACATAAAGTAATAAATAGAACATAAAATACATGACCCCCGGTCATTTGTATTACATGTTGTATGCAGATTATACAGTAAAGCTAAAGTAATAAAAAGAACATAAAGTACATGATCCCACAGTATAACTAAAGGTGGTCTCTTATCCTCCACCAGTGCATAGTTTCATTTGAGTTGTTATTTCATATACAATATTTCCTGCCTTACATATTCAGTATATTATTACTGATATGCCTTATGGGGGACCTGCATTTTATGTTGTAGGTACAGCTACTAGTAGATCTCCCTAGTAGGAGTACAGGATATCCAGCTGCTATTACCAAGCTCCAGGTTGCTTCGGAGCTTTATGTGTCTAGAGCTTATATTTTGGTATTGTATATTTAGTTTAGGCAGGGTCCATCCCGATCCTTATCATATACCTTTCTTTATCTAGAGGCTTTGTAGTCTATGTAAATTAAAGTATGGTCATGTCTTATACTTTGGACAACGTGGCCCCAACGGCCTAGTCATATGTATTTGTTTTTGGCTTATTATTACTTTTTACTTTCTTAAAGGCATATTGAATGTAGAAATCTCTTATAATATGTATAAAATGTGCATGAATATAGGTTACTTCTCCCGAGCCTTATCGGCAATGGGTGCCAGTCCGCTTTAACGGAGATTTAGGCGTGATAGTAAAGATCAATTGGGCATGGTATACTTGATATAATATAGTTACTCAACTCACATTGGGTTTGAAAAGACAAAGGTGGTTGGGACTTCTTAAGGATTACGGAAGGAGTGTTCAATATCATCCTTGCAAGGCAAATATTATAGTCGATGCTTTTAGGCTATCCATGGGTAGTGTGGCCCATATGGAAGAAGGAACCAAAGAATTGGTAAAAGATGTTCATCATTTTGCTAGATTGGGTGTTAGATTGGCTGACTCTGATTATGGTAGCATTTATGCTCAGAATGAGGCTGACTCTTCTGTGGTTGTTGATGTGAAGGTAAAACAAGACTTAGATCTATCGTTGATTAAGTTGAAGAAGTTGGTTGCCTACAACAATAGTTTTTAAGCTAGTATTAGTATGGCACCATTTGATGCTCTATATAGGAGAAGGTGTAGATTCCGGTGGGATGGTTTAAATTAGGTGAGTTTGCCTACAACAATAGTTATCATGCTAGCATCGAAATGGCATCATTTGTAGCTTTGTACGGGAGAAGGTGTAGATCCCTGCTGGGATGGTTTGAGTTGGGAGAGATGGCATTGATTAGCTCGAATTTGGTGTTGGAGGCCATGGAAAAGGTGAAGTTGATTAGGGAAAGGTTGAAGATGGATAGATTTGGTGATCTCTTATCACAACTTCTATAATGTCTCCTTCTATGTTTCTGGGTACGCTCCAACTATTTAGAGATCTGCTCAACCTGGCCATCAGAGATCTGCTCAACTTGTCCATCAATTCTTTGAATTGTCATCGCTTGTTGATCCACTTTGTAATTCACCTTGATGACATCAAACTTAATTTCTTGAAGCGTTTCCTTTTGCTAATTCACTTTCTTTATCAGTTGTTTAAGCATACTCTCAACTTTCGAAGGTTATTCTATAACCCATTATTAACATAGAAGCCTGTTCCAACTGACCACCCCATCCCTTCTTGCACTACTAGAGCCTTCCCTTGATACACTAGCTGGAGCAAATATTTGATCTTGATATGGTAATTACAGTTAGCTAACCGTAGACAATTTGTCCATGCATTCCTTGACTTTATTAAATGGCTGCCTCAAGAATGCCTAGCAGTCACCTCTAAATAAGGCATCAACATGGACTTGTTTTTGGGCACTGAGTGCTCGGTAGACACTTGCCACTAGTTCCTCATTTGGCAAACCATGATTTGACCTCTTCCCCAAACACTCTTTATATGTGTCGTATGTTGCAACTAATGATTCTTCTGGAATTCATTAGAAGTTAACAATCATGTCCTGTAGTGATCCATTTGCAAACTCCACTTTAGATCATGCATTACTAATTAAAAGAGGGTTTAGGCACCATGGGTGGAAGAACCCAATGGTTCAACACCACATACGGCTCTCAATAAAAGTTCATAAGGATAATCCTTTTCACTTCTCCCCAGTTAGAGCAAACAACTGGTGGAAGGATAGACTACCACTCCGTGACTTTACACCTAAGTGTCATGGGAAAAATCTGAATAGCCATGGCTTCCCATACTGGGTGTTGTGTTCCAAGAGCCCCCCTCAATATTTGTGTAAAGTTTTATAAGTGAACTTGAGGGTCTTCGGCTGCCCTTAGAACAGGACACATCACCACAAAATTCTAATAGATAGCCTGTGATGATGAGCTTTTGTTCAGTTATTATAATTCGCAGCCTATTATTTCTTGCTCGAGTTGATTCTTAATGTCCTTTCCCTTTAAAAACCTGTAACCAAACTAAACAACAAAACAAAACTAAATGTAAAATACAAGAGAGTCTAGAAATTAATACTTGAACTAACTAATAGTGAAATCAAGTCAAAACTTAGTTGTATTCCCCGCAATGACGCCATAATATTTTATGATGTCCACGCTCCAATAAGAAAGCGGTCGCTGTCAGCAATTAACCTAACTAAAGCTTAGGGTTGAATCGACAGGGAATACGGGGCTTGACTAGAAGAATTTGCAATCAACAATTTTGAGTATCTATAAATAAAGTCTTTAAATAAGGTAGGCAGGTTCCATGACCCAAGCCAAGGGCCTAGAGGTGGCTGGAAAATACGAAACCCGAAGGAACCCCAAACAAGACTCATAGCATATCATTACACATCTTTGGTTGTGGAAATAATTAAATGACCTTTGAAGAATGGAAATAAGGGCAAAAATAGGGTAGCGGAGAACTTGTCGTAATATAAAGTCAAGAGATAATAGCATCAACTCATAGCATAATACATAGCTTTGTCCAAAAATACCTCTACCACATAGATTATGGTGGGACCATGACATACAACTGGGCTCACCCTCATAGTCATAAGTATATGATTAATTAAAGAGAATCTTAGTACATAGTGTAAGAGAGCAGTCCTTGTCCCTGGAATAGAGGACTCACAAAAGGCTAACTTGAACAATCCATCTAGCTACAAGAAGAATCAATAAGAGCTCCGGTCCCTACATGGTGATATCATGTAGGCAAGGGTATGCATTAGTACGTTTAAATGTACTAAGTATGTGGGATGCAATGCAAAAATAAACAAGCTCCATAGTCAAAATGCATACATTAGACAATAGGCATAGTATAGCAATATAGCATATATGATCAATGTATAAGTAAAACATGCTAGGGTAAATCATGTTTATATAAGATATTATATGCAAGAGACCAAGCTAGAATCCCAACTTTGGATGGGAGATGTCATTCACACCTGAACACCATGGTGGCAAGGTACTTACCCCTCACATGGTAGATGATGTTCACCCCCGGACACCCTGGTGGGAAACTACTTACCCCTCACATGCTAGATGTTTTTCACACCTGCACACCCTGGTGGTAGGGTACTCACCCCTCACATGGTCTTCTGGGTCCTTGTGCCCCCCGGAATGGACATGGTCTAATACAACACATTATATGTGCAGGAAAATCAGTGGTAAAACCTTTAATCAACACCTTACAACACCCCCAAAACATTCACATCAAAACCCTCATCAAATCCAACATTAGATTAAAAATTTAGAGCTCAAAACATGCTAAAACAACCATACTTTCATGAACATAAATCACTGTGCAGTAAATTTCTCAATATACATCCCAACATTAGATTAAAAATTTAAAGAAAAAAACATGCTAAAACAACCATACTTTCATGAACATAAATCACTGTGCAGTAAATTTCTCAATATACATCACTCACATGTAAAATCTACTTTAAATCATGCAATATTAGTAAAAAGAGGGTTTAGGCACCATGGGTGGAAGAACCCAATGGTTCAACACCACATACCTTAGCTATAGAGAGGTTCTTGAAGAAGACTTTAATGAAGACTTGAAACTTGAATGATGTCTTTGATGAAATCCTTAAGATTGGTCTTGAGTTTGGGACTTGAATTTAGGGTGAAATTTGAGTCTAAGTATTTAAGAGGATGTTGGGGAATGTTGAGGATGATATGAGGGTAAAATAAGGTTAAGTATAGGTAAAAACACTTATGGGTACCCTTGGGGGGCCCAAGCCTTGAAAGTCTTGGATCGAAATCAAAAATATAGGGCCAAAATAACACTGGTTTGCATTGCGAAGGTACGCGGATGCTCACTGAAAATATGCATTTTCTGCACGAATGAGTTTTACGAATATGGGCATAAATCCTTTATCCAAACTCGAAATGAGGTGAAATGAAGTGTGTTGGAAAGTTGATTCAAAGGGATTTAAGTTGTAGGTCGTGGCCACTCAATTCTTTGTGCGCTCGGAGATATGTCCCTTCAAATTTGACCCTCCAAAATAGCATTTATTGCGATTTTCGAATTTTGATACGATTGCTCTAAAATTTGAGTTAGACCCATTTTCTATTCAATTTGACCCCCTAAACAAGAATATGAAGTTGGATTTTCGAAATAACAAATGGATATTTAGATATATGAAAATTACGATTCTGGGAACTTTTGAGATATATTTTCAGGCACTTTTTGGGGTCATTACAAGGGGTTTTTATGATTTAAGAACAAAAATAAAATAAACACTATACTACTATGTGAGGGAATATTCAATTTCAAGGACAACTTGAGAATTGTGCTCCCCGTGGTTTGTTGACTCGATTACCCTAGACTACGTAACTACAATTGGAAATTTGCATGCAGAACGATAACTTTGATTCTTCCAACCCTCTTGTGAAGATGAAGGTTGAATTTCACCATGGTGCTTGGTCGCCAAACATGGTGTGCCAACTAACTATTACTTATTATCCCAGTCAATCTCCCTTTGGTCATATTTGGTTGATTAGATCAGAACATATCAATCGAATCTTGTCATCTAATCCCTTTCTCCTATTCATCACTACCTTGGTCAGGATCGTGATAGTAGGCAGGGTTTGGTATTGGCCACCACCAAACAACAATCATAATGAAGGGAAATAGATAATACATGCAAAACTCCAATCATAGAAATGCAATAAATCTAGGTCATCTCAAGTTAACTACCCATGGTTCCCAATACCCCATGTTGTGGGTGCTTAGCTACTCATGGCTAAGGTAAAACTAACAAAAATGTAAATACAAGACATAGTTAAGAATTTTACCCAAAGCAATAAAGTGTGATACACCACGAGTGGAAAACCATAAGCTTGATAGATTGAGAATAAATACAAAGTAGGATTTGCACTCCCCAAAGTGGGTTTTCTAAGAGATAATGAAATTCTATCCTAAAACCCTAAACTATTCTAGAAAGAAAATTCAAAAGCTCTATTAAAAATTTGTTCTAGTCTGATCTCTACTATCTCACCTTAATAAACCCTAACTTAAAGTATAAATAGTAGTTACAAAATTAATCCTAAAACTTACATAGAAAAGACAGCTGGCAGCAGGTACGCCTCGCAAGTACGACTCATAAGGTGACCTACAAGTCATAATCGGGGTCTAGTATCTAGTACTTGGCATTTTGGATGCAATTGGTACAACCAATAGTATGAGTTGTTGCTTAAGTTACGACTCGTATGGTCTTCTCGTAGTCCAAGCCTTTAGTTTTTTGTCCAAAATTTTGGCTCTCTATTTCTTGTTATGATTCCATCTATATGAGTCGTATTGAGACCTATGACTCGTATGGTGGCCTCGTAAGGCTGACCTCCACTTAGAAAATTTCTAAATTTTCCTCTTTGCTTTTGACTACGAGATCACACCATGACTCGTAGCTTGGGCTACGACCCGTAGGTTAGCTCGTATGTTCTGTACTTCAGCAAAATCTATAAATTTTCTCCAAAATCATGCCAACCTATGTTTTCTGTAATAACAACACAAAAACACATAAAAAACATAAAAATTCACATTAAGAACTCACAAAATTCCTTGTTTTAGGCATCAAATGTGTTGTATTTTGACGACACATCAATTGGTAAGTTTGCACATAAGTTGGACTTACCTATGGAGATGGGCATAGTTCATCCGGTCTTCCATGTGTCCATGTTGAGAAAGTATGTAGATGGCCCTAATGCTATAGTGCCTTTGGATGTTGTAGGTGTT
Organism: Solanum virginianum; assembly: GCA_000787875.1. Lineage (NCBI taxonomy): Eukaryota > Viridiplantae > Streptophyta > Magnoliopsida > Solanales > Solanaceae > Solanum > Solanum virginianum. The sequence goes on from DF361572.1 coordinate 46,380, forward strand.
GTAGAAGATAATTTGACTTATGAAGAGGTCTCAGTGGAGATTTTTGATAGGCAAGTGTACAGTTTGAGAAACAAGGATGTAGTGTCCGTCAAGGTCCTTCGGAGGAACCAACAAGTTGAAATTTCCACATGGGAAGCTAAGGTAGACATGAGAAAGTGATATCCATATCTCTTCCACTCTACTAACGGATCCCAAACAAGCCTCTTAGCATATCGTCACACATCCTTGGTCGCGAAAGCAAGTAAACAAAATAAAAGATTTGGAATTAGGCTCAAGGAACTAAGGGAAAACTTGCATATCAACAACATCAAGAGACAAAAGATTCAAGGCTTGTAACATAGATACTGTTAAAACCCATACTTTGGTACGTTGGGCCAATTACGACACTTGGAATCACTGTTACTATTTCTAAGAAAAATCAGAATAAGAGATAATATTGCTAATATAATTATTTGTAGGAGTGTGTATATGTGTATAAGCTTATCCTATATATACACATTCAAGGTGATAAATATGGGGGCAAGTGTTTTTTTATATATATATGGAGTCTTGTATGAGAATATTTATTAAGGGAATATTTGTCATAAATTTAGTGAGCCATGTGTGTGGGGGGTGGGGCCAAGAGGCCCCAAAGCTCATCCTATATAAATATATGTATACATCATTCAAGTACAATAACCAAGAAAAATGGATTGAAACATTAAGTTTAAAGCTTGGAGAGCTATGGAGCTCAAAAATGGAATTTGTGAGGGTAATAAGCTTCTATTGTTAAAAATGCAATTGTGTGGGTTTATTTAACTTGGAAATGATCCATGGGTGATAGAGATAAGATTATAAATGGTAAAAATGCAATGTGAATGGGTTTATTTAACTTAGAAATGATCCTTGGGTGATAGAAATATCATTAGAAATGGTTGGTATGAATGTAGTATTAAATTGAAGCTATTTCGGCTACATGTGAGAAATAATAAAGTTTTGACGCTAGGAATGAATTTGGAGCGCTAGAGTATTGTAGCGCACCTTTTAGGGATTGTAGAGATTCTTGAGAATATTATGTATGTATACTACATGTGGGCTAATCAGATTTGCTAGTTTTAAAGATAAGTTATGTTAGCAAATTATTGGAAATTTGAGGTTGAGTTGACTTCTAGTTGACTTGAAACTTGTTGTTATTATTGTGTTATTGGTGTTGCTACTGTTATTGGTTGAGAAAGGGGTCAATTGGAACCCCGGGATGACTCAATTTATAGAGGATATGCTAGCAAAATTTCTATAGAATTTTGGAAAATACTTTAGCACTTAAAGTTGCTAAGAAGCTTAGTAAAGTCTTAACATGCATTGTTGTGTTATTTGTAGACTTTGGTCGTTGAGGAAATAATTTGGAGTG
>DF361571.1:26578-62961 GCA_000787875.1 Solanum virginianum
AAGTGTCATTTCCCTTCTGTAACAATTAACTTACCAGACTTAGAATCTGTAGTTGTTATTTGAGCTTCAAACTGAGATAACAATTGAGCATAAAATTGCTTTTGATGGTTAATGAAAATATTAGTTATAAAAAAAAAAATACTTATCAAATTACTATTCAAGCAACTTTCCCTCGTCAGGTTGGAATAAGTTAGAATAGGAAAGTACAAAAAAAAATAGACTAATTGCACAAAATTAATAATCTAGTCAATTTAAGAAAAAATATATGTGATTTGATTTGATATTTTCTAAAAACTAATCGTAATTGGTTTGGTTCTAAAACTAAAACAAAGTCAAACTAAATTAAACCAACCCAATATATATATGTATACAATTTTGAAAAGTATTTTACGTATAAAAACGTAACTTGTGAATATTTTTAAAACTTTTTCATATTTTGTATCTTTCAATAAATCATTTTAAATTTGAACTTGGAATTCTAAATGATTCAATAAATTTAACAGCCCGTATATATTAGTACACAAATAAAACTCCAAACAATATTAATGCTAACAAAAAATTTAATTCAACACTAAAAATGACAATAATATGATATATATACTCTTTAATTTCAGTATTTCACACTGATTTAGACAATTAAAATACGTAGTTTAAGTTTATTTTTCTCTTTAATATTTTTTCATGTAACTAATACTTATTATACTTATTTTAGCATGACTTAATATAAATTGTTGTTGCCAATTCAAATTTTGAATCTTCATCCCTCAAACTAAATAATTCTTGAAAGTTGAAACCTTGCTAAACCTTTTCTTTTGAGTAGAATGTTGGTTAAAACGAGTCTTTCTATAAAACTAGAGAAAAAGTTAACATATATCATATTCTCTTCAAATTTATGTGTAAAATTATAGCTCTGTTCCATGTAAATATATGGCACCTGAGCCTAACTTAACCTCAAAAGTTAGCTCATGAGGAGAGAATTGCACAAGTCTATATAAGTAAACCACCAAACCAAATGTGGGAAATTCACAAGGCCCAAATCACCCTTCCATCATATCCAACAAAATCATGGAATGGCCCACAATATTCTGAAAAGTAGAATTTGGGCCAGGAAATCCATCATATCTTTGCCAAGGCCCAATGGATTGAGGTTGGAAATATATTGTTTGTAAATACAAAAAACTACACAAAATAAATTTAATTATAAAATTATTTATCAAAATGGATTCAACTCAAATTATTTATCCTCTTATCCTATTTTTTCCTTTATTATTTTGCATATGATATATGGCGGAGCTTGATCTCACAGAGGACATGACCCTAGATAAGAGAAAGTGGAGGTTGCGAATTAGAGTAATAGGCTAATTGGGAGGGTTAGGTGGATGCATGAATTAGGTGGAGGACGTGTTTCTCATCATCTGTCTTGTATGTGTTAGTTGTATCATATTTACATATTGTCATGTATTATTCATTACTAGTCGCTCTTTGTGTTCCCTTCCCTTTCCTTTTTGTCATATCTAGTTCTTTCTGCTTATGGGTTTTGAGATGAGGGTTCCCAGGAAATAGCTTCTCTACTTCTATGAGGTAGTGGTAAGATCTGCGTACATTTTATCCTCCCCAGACTCCACTTGTGGGATTTCACTTGATATGTTGTTGTTGTATGATATATCGTTATCATATAGCGCTGAACTTAATCATATGTGATACTTTATTAGCATATTGATACTTTATCGATATTGTATAGAATTGGAATTTTTTCAAGAAGAAATTATTAAAGTTATAATATTATTTATTGAACTCTAAACTCTTATGACATCTATATATTATGATGGTATCAAGTAGTTTTTTTTTTTGATACCATCAGATGGTATCAAATAATTTTACTGAAACACTGTCTCTTCCTTCTTAATACCATCAAAGTATGTATATACTCTCATGACATCAAATGCACGATAATAGTTAAAAACACAAGGTATGAAAGTAAAAAGAATAGCCGCTTATAAATTATTTTTCTTTTGGGGGTTACAAGTGTCATTTCCCTATATTAAAATTAGCTTAAACGATTAGTTTTTTTGACCGCTCACTAGTTTATTGTTTCCTCCCACTCATCCACCCCCACCACCCATTTGATAATTCCGCCTTTGATGAATTTGCATGGAGCTTCGTCTCTGTTCATATCATACTTTCCACCCGATTTCATCTTCACCGTGTTTTGTTATATTACATAAAAAATGTTTTTGGTATAATATATATAATTTTTGCTAACTTAACAAATATTTAAAAAAAAAAAACTAGAAAAATATCTTCCACCCACCAAGCACATACTATAACAAATATAAAGATTTTTGTGGTAATTATTTATCAATTTAGCAGCAATAGTATAATATGAATATTTATAAATAACACTCTATATAAATATCGTTAAATTTTTTTATCGATTCTAGATGCAATAACATTGCCACTAATAAATTGACCAAAGATTAATCTATTATTATCTACAAGATCAAAGACATCCACACACATGTTGAACATTGACAAATCTTCAATTAATGTTTGACGTGGTAATTATATTATCATATATTAATTTTCGTAGGTAGAATTGTGTTGGGAACAATTGATAATTGTCTTTATATTTTGTCAACATTGACCCATTCACAAAGACAAGAAAGTATGTACAAAGATTAGGTCCCCTTAATCAAGCAAAGACGTGTGGTGCAAATGGCAAACATTAAATCTTTACAACTATTATAATAAGAGTTTAATTTAATTAACTTCTTTGTCTCATTATGTATATGTTATTATGGATTATATTATTGGGGGCGTAAGTGTTGGTAATTTGGGGTTTAAATTTAATTTGTATTGAGGGTTCATATGTTTGGCAGGAAGGAAAATATTTTAATTTCATTATAAATGTTTTCTTATAAAAAATTTTCTAAGAAAATAAATGAGCTTCTTATTTATTTTAGAAAATATTCTTTAGAAAAATAAGTAAATTTTTTACTTATTTTTTGTATTTGATACATATGCAAAAAATATTATCTTAAAATTTAAAATTATTTATATATAATATAGACAAAATATTCATGAGAAATATAAATATTCGAGTGTGATCTTAAATATTATTATTATAATAATATATTAATTTAAGGTAATGCCCAGAACTTCAAATTTAGAATCCACTATATTACATCGTAGGAGTGATAATTGAGCGGGGTGGATCGAATTTGAGTGGATCATAAAGGGTCAACACAAAAAAGGGGTCAAGATCCAACTCAATCTGAATTTGTTTGGATCATAATGGGTTGGGTCAAAATGGATTGTGTAATGGGTTATAGAGCGGGTCAAGATCCAACCCGATCCAACTTTTACGGAGCTTTACTTATTTTATTTATTCTTTTCTAATATGTTATAACCTAATTAAATTGCATTTTTCTTTATCCTAGCCATATAAAACACATCAAATTAAAATTAAAAAATAAAATATTTTGACAAGATCTCTTTTGATTCAATTCAAATTGCATTTCAACCCATTTTAAAATGATTTGAAATGAGTGGATTGAGATGGATTGAGCTAATAAATAAGCAGATTAAATAACTTGCCTAAACTTCAATGAATTGAACGAATTAGATTTAATTTTGCTATCCACATAGATTCTTATAGTATTCATCGTGGAAATAGAATATGATGTATCAAAACGGCCTTGGATTTATTCAAATTTGGAACAATCTTTATTTTTGTTCTTTCTTAAAAATTAATTAATAAGAAAAGGTGAGAAGAATAGATGCGTCAACGTAAAGGAAAAGTGGGTGGAGTCGTCGTTATAAAGAGAAGGTCACATGCATTCATAAAATGAAAAAGAAAAAAAGAAAATTAAAGTGGGGGAATATATATTCCCATTCCCAACATTCCATGTTTATTTATTTATTTATTTATTTCTAGAGTTTGATATTAGAATAGAAAATATACATTCAAATAGAAAATTACTTTCGATAGATCATTAACTTAAAAAGAATTATCCATTTAATTTTCCCCCAAGCCCTTAATCAGTGCGAAGTCAAAAATTGTATTAAGATTGTCCAAAATTATATATAAATTCAATATTTTAAATATATTTTTTTCGCATTTTTAAGTCAAAGTGTGTATATATATGTGGAACATTAATAAAATTTACCATAATTAAGTCTGAAATCCACATTTTTTTAACAGTACAAGCTAAGCAATGAATTTATCCTAAAAATCTTAAATGTTTTTTTTTTGGTAAGTGTTAATTCTATCAAATGTAAATATTGACTTTAATAGCAATGTCCAAAATTTAAATCCTAGTAATCTCCTAATCAATGCTTACTCAATCTATCTTATCCACAAACATATTTAACTATGCAAAAATAAGAAAAATAAATATAAATAAATATTTAATGTCCTATAATTTCATGTTTGCAAGCAAAGAAATATTCGAATAACTTGCCAAACTCAAGATATTTTTTTGGTTAAAGAAAAATAAGTATCATCTACTCATTTTTTAAATATTCCTGATTTATGGTACCAAACATTATGATATTAAATTTAAATAACACGTCAAACACAATATATATTTTTGTCAAAGAAAAATAATAAGTTGGTTCCACGTCTGAATTAATTTGGACCAAATGTCTATAACTTTACTTACTATTTATTGCATTTACGTTTTACTTCCATAGTTTCTTATCATATGATCACAAATAATATCTACGTGGTAATTTACATTTTATATGACATTTTATAAGTATTATACCACGAAAAATATATATAAGATCAAAAAGTAACTCTTATTTTATAATTTCCACATGGACCAAAGTTTGTGACAATATTTAATTTGAATAAAGATACTTCATGATGTTCTCGCTCGATATCTCGATACTTTTATTAAGACTAATTTGCATGCGTGCCATTGCCCTCAAATTCATGACTCTAAGTAATTGAAGGTATCCCCCAATTTTTGATATTGATATTTGTATTTCAAAGATAACTTATTTTCTCTCAATATTAAATATGAATAATTACTTAATTAAACTCCTTTATTTATCACCTTTTTTTTTATTATTACCACTCGTTTTAAAAAAATTAAAAATTCTTTTTAGTTTATTTTGCTTATGAGTTTTTTGAGACGAGGGTTCCCAGAAAACAACTTCTCTATCTTTGAGATAGTGGTAAAGTCTGCGTACATTTTACCCTCCACAAACCCTTGTGGGATTCTAATGGGTACATTATTGTTGTTGTTTTTGTACATTAATTCATTAATTTGGAACTGAATTAAGATATCCAGATTACTAAATTAATGTATCCGAATTGCCATATTTTTTAAGAGATTTTCTTTTATGTGATTTGCATAAACTCCATTATTAAATATTGCTTTATTTTAATCCAAAATTTCACATACTTTCACTTGTAATAATATCTTTCATGAGATTGCCATTTCTAAACTCATAAAAAAATTATCTAATTTTTACGTTGATATGTTTTTTATCAAGTTTATTATATTATTATCATATATTAATATGAAATTAATTAGGCGAATATTCTATTTCCTGCACCGCACAAACTTAACCCCTTTAACGGTAACTTCCCACCCTTCATTCCCATCAAATCCAACCTCAGCCGTTAGGAACTCCGTCACTTTCTCCGTTAAGTCCCACCACACCCAATAAAAAACCTCCACGTATAAAGTAATTTATAATATTCTCTTCCAATTTAGAATCTTCCCTCCTCATAAAAATAAAATAAAATAAAAAATAACGTAAGAATTATGTAATTTTCCTTTTTTTTTTTTTTTTCTGAAAAAGCTTTGAGCTGCTTAATAAAGCCATAAATGGCAGAGTATTAAGAGCGGGAAGAAGGGAAGGAACGCGTTTTACACCTTCATCAACTCAACTTTCTAGGGTTTATTCTCTTTCTCTTTTCTACCGCTTTGATTTTTTGTCTCTATAAATACTACTCTCTTGCTTTGCCGTTGTTCATACGCTTTCTTTTGTAGATCTGAGCTCTGTTTTTTCCACCGACTCTCTTTCATCTTCGTTTCAGGTATCGATCGTTTTCTTCAATGCATTTTAAGTTTAATGCGCTAGTGATTGTTGAGTAAATGTGTTTCAGTGTTTGATGATCTTCGTTTTGCTCGTTTCAGGCATTCGTTTTCGGTTTTTTGTTGTTTTGTAGTAATGTTTTAAGGGATCGGTTACTTGACTGCATTTTTCTGCATTTTTTGCTGATTTGTTTGGTTTTTATGCACTCTGTTTTGTGGTTAATGCTATAAGGACTTAATTTCCATGTTCATTTCCATTTTTGTGAATTTTTTTGTTTGAAAACGATTTTGTTTCTTCAGGTGAGGATATAATGTATTTGTTTCCATAGTTTCATGAATTCACGTAGTAATGTTTTTAGGGATCGGTTACTTCACGGCATTTTTCTGCATTTTTTGCTGATATATTTGGTTTTTAGTCACTCTGTTTTGTTGTTAGTGCTATAGGGACTTAATTTCCTTGTTCATTTCCATTTTTGTGATTTTTTTTTGTTTGAAAATGATTTTGTTTCTGCAGACGAGAATCGCTTTTCTGTTAGAAACTCATATAGTGTATTTTTTTCGTTTCGTTTTCACGTTATTTTCATTCTTCGTGAACGTCTCTGCAGTAAATGTGCTTGACTCGTTTTTATTCTTCGTTTTTCGCTTTTCTCTGCATTGGTTTATTTTTTGAATTTTTTTTTTGTCATTTTCGCCATTTATGTTTTACTTCATGTATTTGTTGTTTTCCGGAGTTCATTTGATGTATTGCACCATGTTTTCTGCTTTCATTTCATTCTGCTTTGTGTTCTGCGTATTTCATGAATTCATGAACGGAAATATCGGGAGTGATTTTTGGCATGTCTATAGATTTTTTAGGAGTCAACTTTTGGACTCCGTGGTCGGCATTAACTCTACTAAACTGGAATTACTGGCAATTGTTCTGTTTGTTTCTTATGAAGCGTACTACTTGTAACGTCCCTACTGAGAGCTTTTGTTCAATTTATATACATACGCATCTACCTAGCAGGTTATTCGAGCAGCTAGTATTGCATTCTAGAGCTAAAATGAGATAGATCTGGCATTGGTGGTTGTACCTATAGATCACCGCTGCAAATTATAACCTCTATGTCAAATGTATATCCTATGTTTAAATGTTGAAGTTTTATTAGTTTCATTCTGAGTCTGGGTCGCTGGTTTATGAATATACATATATTTCTTAGCGGTTGTTTTTTAAAACAACTTTGTTTGATGCCTCTGCTCCGAAAACTGACATTTGCTTTTCTCCATACCTATTGAGATTCTTACGTGCTACTACTACCTTGATGTCCAGCTAGCAATAATGGCTCCACCTATCGAATCTATCGAAACTCAAGTCAAGGTTCCAGTGTCCCAGAAGTTCTCCATTCCACCTCTTAATGAAAGAATACTCTCTTCTATGACACGGAGATCAGTTGCAGCTCATCCTTGGCATGATCTCGAGATAGGTATTTTATAAATTCTGTAAACAACAACAGCCTTTCTTGCAATTGTGCAAAGAAATGGCTCCTGGAATATTCTCATGAGCTAAATTTGTGTTTTGCTGCAGGACCTGATGCTCCACAGATTTTTAATGTGGTAAGGATTCTTTAAATTGCTTCAAAACTTTCCAACTGATATTTAACATGGTTGCAGCTTCATATCAGTTTATATGAACAAAGCAATTTATGCTTCGTATATACGGTGAATAATATTTAGCTTAGGTGCTAACTGATATTAGGTCCAAAACATAATGTAAATCTTTGAAATTTTAATGAGCAAGCATGATTGATCTTCTAGGCCGTTGCTCTGATTTCATGTTAGATACCTTAGATCAGCTGCCAAAATCAGAATCCTCAATCTGGCTTTGTGCTAACCTTTTTAAGTTAAGTTCATGTTAGATACCTTAGATCAGCTCCCAAAATCAGAATCCTCAATCTGGCTTTATGCTAACCTTTTTAAGTTAAGTGGTGCATTAGCTCCTTATAGTAACCTGTAAGTTCTTCACTGTGTAAAGTGGATTTTTCACCTAGGTAGCTTGGGACTTAAAAGAGGCTAATATATGGTTGAAGTTATTTATGTTACCTCATACTTGATTAAGATGTTTTTGTATGTAAACCTACCAGTTGATTGGTGCAGGTGATTGAGATCAGTAAGGGGAGCAAGGTGAAGTATGAACTTGACAAAAAAACTGGACTGATCAAGGTATAAGTGGTATATCTTGAAATGAGTAAAATTATAAAATTTTAGCCAAGTTATCTGAAAGCTCTGTCATTATTCCAGGTAGATCGTGTTCTTTACTCATCAGTTGTATACCCCCATAACTATGGGTTCATCCCTCGTACACTCTGTGAGGACAGTGACCCTCTGGATGTCTTAGTCATCATGCAGGTGAGCTGATAATCCTTTCCCATTGTCCTGATAAACAACACACTTGCAGATATTCGATATAGTTGTAATGAAGCTAAGGGTCCAAGAACTTACCTCGTAACTTGCATGTTTGTGTGTGAGCAAGGGATGGACAAGATAAAGTTAGCTAGTAACTTACCCAATCCACTCTTCAAACTTCCCAACCTATATCTCTACTACTACTCCTTGAAAACAGTGCTGGAGACAGAAAAGTCGATCTGGTCCTGGTGTTAGCGTTCCCTATTATAGATCATTTGTGATCTCAGTTATTGCTCTAAATTATGAGGCCATTCTGTGACCTGTATATAACCTATTGACCTCTGTATTATATGTTTTTTTGGGTTTATTTTTATCTATGTGCTGTAAAACTGTTGATTTTTCTTAAGAAGCCATTGCTACAACAGTTCGCCATGGGTCTCAAGGAAGTGTGGATAATTTAACCATTTGTGGCCTTTGCAATGCATATATTTAGTAAATCAAGGAAATCATTGATAATTGTGGCTTTTTAGTTCTATGAACTCCGCTTTATGTTTTAAGGGGGGGATGCCTATCAACAGTTATTTCTTTTCTTGATTCTTACCATGCTAAATGACAGGAACCTATTCTTCCTGGTTGCTTTCTTAGGGCGAAAGCAATTGGTCTTATGCCCATGATTGATCAGGTATTTATCTATGGCTAAAGTAAATTATTTGTCCCAATCTCTTCCGTGTATTAATTCTAGTCAGAACACAGGGAGAAAAGGATGACAAGATAATTGCTGTCTGTGCTGATGATCCTGAATATAAGCACTACACTGATATCAATGAGCTGCCACCCCATCGTTTGGCTGAGATCCGCCGCTTCTTTGAGGATTGTATCCTTTTCCAAAATTACAAATCTTAAGAGCAGCTTGTTTTTTAATTTCAGATGTTTATGAATTTTCATTATTGGTTAAAGGGCACTAAACCTCCCCATCTTGCTAGTCGGGGTTCACTTCTGTTTTGTGTGTGCAAGCATGAATAAGAATTTGAATATATGGTTTGGCCTTGACTAATGTATCAGACAAGAAAAATGAGAACAAGGAAGTTGCTGTTAATGACTTTCTTCCATCTGCCAAAGCCTTTGAAGCAGTTGAACATTCCCAGTAAGTAACACCTACCGCCTTTTCAAATATTACCAGAAGTTAAATTTTTCTCCCTTCTGCAGTATGTTAACCTAATAAGCCATATAATAAGTTAATGAAAAATTTTATAATGTTCAGCTCCTTATGTATAATGTTCTTTCTTCTCAGGGATCTGTATGCAGACTACATCGTGGAGAGCCTGAGAAGATGATTGTCTTTTCATCTTCCGCAAGTTGTATTTGTTGGTCAATATTACACTTCTCATACTAATATACCATATAGTAGTACTGCTCTAATATTTTGTCCATTTGTACTGCAAAGCACAGTTATACCATTTTGCATGTGCATATAACATGCTATATATACACAATATGCTTGTATTATCTACTGTATGGCAAATTACCTCCATACAATAGATGATGATGACGAAAAGGAAACTCATGTTTCCGCTGGTCAAATTTTGGAAGATTTGAACTATCTCTTAGTTCGGTTTATGAAATGGATATTATACGAAGTGAAGTTTGTATGCACTATGTTCTGTTCCTTGAGCTTAATGGCTTCTATTTGATCTGTCCAAACTTGTTACTCAGTTTGTGAAGTTCATTCAGTTTGTATTATTCATGAATTAACTGGTTTTATAAATATGTTATGTAGTAACATGAAGATTTTTCTCTACATGTTCGTTATCCTTTGGTTCTTGGGTAAGGTTGCACACACCACCTTTGGACTCTGCTTGTCGATTTATAGTGAATAATTTAACTTATATATGAGAATCACCTTTTCTAGTACTAACAAAACACAGCTTTTATCGTCCAAGGGAAATCACAAGTTCGTTATTACTTATTAAGTACGAAAATCGATTGAAGGGGAATTGAAGTTAGTTCTGTTACAAAGGTCAAAAACTATACACTGCATCCACTTGTTATATTATTCAGTGTTAGAAACCCTCTCTATAACAATATATTGTGTGGAATTCCATAAATGAGGTTTAAGAAGATAAATGTACGCAAATTTTATCACTATTTTAAAATTTAAGAAAAACAACAGTCTGAGGCAATATAGAAAAAGAAATTATTGGAATGAACAAAATCAAACAAAATACAATAGATAACTTGACAAATCATTTTTAGTAGTAATCATTACAAATAAAATGATAAGTGAAGTATAAAAATAAACTATTGAGGGTGTTTGGATTGGCTCCATAAGTTGGGAACCTCGACTTTTTTATTTCCCTCGTTAAGAATAATCGAACTCAAAGAACAAACAACTCGCAAAATAATAGTAGTACTTATTTCAGTTACTCTATAAATGAATTAAATCAGGGATAATGCCATATTGAAAAGGAACTTATTATAAGTGCAACTAATACCACTAAAATATTCCCAAGTTTTATGTTTTTTGTTTGGCCAAGTTTTTTTGAAAGATCAAAAGTATTTATTTCTTAAAAAAAAAAAAAAAGAATAAAAGGTGTTTGTCCAGATTTTTTTAAAAGAAAAAAATGTTTAAAAAAAGTGTTTTTTTTTTTAATGAAAAGCTTAATTTATCCCTATTAAAATTTACCAAATTTCAGGTGAAATATATTTCACAGCTTCTTCCTTCTCTCTCTCTCCCCTCTCCATTTTGGTTCCAATAAACCTCTGCTAAACCCTTCATAGTTTCGAACCCAATCAACCACCACTCCTCCACTGCCAACCACCAGTCCACCGCCGCCAACCACCATGAATTCCTTCAACGCCACCACCCCAAACTTCGACAACCTCCTTCTCCAATCCCTAATGAACCGTCTCCAAATTCGTCCTCCTTCAAACTCACCTTCCTCCTTTTCCCCACAATCCCTCGAAGATCTCCTCTTCAACACTCTCCCTTTCTCGGACGAAGATGAAGACGATGAGAACAACAAAGACTCTTCTGCTTCTTCTTCTTCTTCTTCTTCTTCCAAATCTCAGTTAGCGAAAGAAGAGTCGAGGGTCGAGAAAGAGATAAGCCAGACAATCCTGAGTGGGAGAACTGATTCGCTAAAACCCAATTCGGGTCAAGCTGTTGCTATTGGTGAACACCATATATGTATCGGGTTTCATGAGGATAAGGGCTCGGATTATCGGGTGTGGGAGTGGCATGGTCATATCATGCTGTTTGATGAGGAAAATGGGTATACACCTGAATACATTTATGGGAATTATTTTGAAAGAGTTAATGGTAAGCTTATGAAGAAGAAACAAGATGAGAAAGAAGAAAATGAGAGTGAGAAAGAAGAAAAGGAGAGTGATGGGAAGGAGGAGAAGATTGGGAATTTGGGGTTGAGAGAGTTGATATCAACGGGAGATTCGGGTAATGAAGGTCGGATTCTTAGGAGGAATATGAATGCTGGCTCTACAAGGTTTATACTGAATCAACCGCTTTTCGCCTTTTAGTTTTGTTATACTAGTTCATTTGCCTCTATGCTTCGACAGTTCAATGGTGTTTGCTTGAGTATTTAGATATGTTGTTTATTGTGTTTCATTGTTCTGCATTGCTTTCCTTGTTAGTTGCTATGCCGTCTTTCTTGTTCATAACTACTTTGATTTACTTCACTTGAGCTGAGGATCCGTCAAAAATGGTCTCTCTACCTCCACGAGGTAGGGATAAGGTCTGCGTATCCTCTACCATTACCTCAGGAACTCTTTAGATATGTTACTTGTTCTGAATCACAAATGTGCATCTCATATTTGGTAAAATATACCGTCATTAAAAGTCTATATCAGCCTAAAGGTGTTACATAACTTCCACTTTTCCTACATCAATGGCCTTTTGATTGAATTTAATAACAAGAAGCAAATTAAGGAATGGTGTTCACTATGTGGAGATCTTTTAGCAGTATACTGCTCTCAAATGTAACCGTCAACACAAAATAGAAAAATGGTTAGATGGATGGTGAATGATGTTTTGTCTTCAGAAGCCAGAGGGAATATAAAACTACCGCTGACGAATTCTTGTTCTTCTTTTCGGAGTAGAGGATCGTCGACACTATATATGAAAATCCACCAGTTTCTCAAAGAAGTTCTGTATCTTAGTTCTAGTTGAACACTAAAAGTGCTGTCAATTATTATGGGAAGAAACTGGAGTATTATTTTATGTCAATTTCTCAAGAACCTGGATTATGAGTTAAGGGTATTAGCATACTAGCGGCAACTTAATACATTTAATGACAATATGAACAACGAGATACATGGCATGTTATCAGCATATTAGGTGATGCTTTAAAGTGCCATCCTATGGTGCTATGCAGCAAGACTTGGTCGAGGAGGAATATAACTATGTAGTGCAGCACCTTGTGATTTAACATGTTCATGTAATCTTTGAACGGTGCTGAAGTAATGCTTTATAATCTGAACTCTTAGGGGTTGTTTAGTTGATGGGACTTGGATAACAATCTTAGGATAAAATGCGGAATTATTTGATCCCATGTTTGGTTATGGGTATTAATTAGTCCCTGGAACCATTTGTACTAAAATTGTGGGGTTATCTATCCTGTATAGAAGGTGGGATATCCTTGTCTATCCCAATTCCCAACCGGGTAATGTAACGACCCCTTAATATGATACAAAGACCCCCCCCCAAAAAAAAAAAACAGTTAGCTCTTTGCTGGATCCTTGTCAAACGGAGTACAATGGTGATGCACTGTTACCCATTGAAGCCAGAGAGACTTATTGATCACTATATGACGATATAGGGTTAACTCCGATAGGGATGTAATTGGGTTTTTTTGGGGGGGGGGAGATGGGGAGGGTGGGGGAGCCTTGACCCACTAAGATTTTCACCCTCTGTCTTTCCCGTTTAGCATTTCCTAAATTTTCTCTGCCCTATGTAACTTCAATTTTCTCAATTGTAATTTATGCCAAAGATCTCATAAGAAAGTAAAGGCACTCAATAATCTATGATGAAACATTTTCTTAAACCTGTTTGCTGTTTGTGTGTGTTACTCATTTACTTCTTGTCAGATTCTTTTGAAAAATTACTTGTTTGTTCAATTTCTTTCATTATCTTACTGTATGTCTGCCCTCGTATAAGATATTGAGGCGGAACAGCCTCACATATGGATAATAAAACTATTCTAATTATTGAATTAAAAAAAAACAATTTGTTGTAAGTTACTTTAAAGTATTTCAGTGTTTGCTCTATTTCAAAAAAGAAAAAAAGGTATTCAGTGTTTGCTCTTCCTGAGAACCTAACTAAAAATAATTAGGTGTACAAAGCCAAAATAATTTATTAAAAACTATGCAAAATTGATGAATTGTTAATGCTAAAGCTAACAGATGGGAATTCAGTGTATTACTGTTTATTTATGCTGATTTGTACATTGATTGAATGTAACAGTAGAGAAGTAGAAAATAGAGGCTGAGTATGCAGTCATAAGATCAAGCTTCATAATGCGGCAACTTCTTACCAGTGAAGAAGCTCTTGTGCTTTAGATAATGCCCGACCCATCACCTGCCCCGCACCTACCCTGGCCCATTAATTGTCACCTTGCGCCACTCTGCCATGTTAAGGATTTGACTTGCCCTATCCCACCGCTGCCCTGCCATATCAACATCCCTAATCTCCTCCCCATACAAAATGTGCTTATCATACAACAGAATTGACAATATTGTGTTGCTCTAAGATTGAAACTGTGCTTTGATTTTTTGTTTTATTCTAACCCTTTATTGTAAGAACAGGGACTGATCTAGAAATGTTTGTTGAAAGGGGAGGGTGGGGGGTGGGAAGGGAACTTTTGAATGAAGCTTTTAGAAAACACCATCAGATAATATCATTCTTAATACAAAGGCATATCTGAGTAGGAGACTTCTATACTTTCAACAACAAACCAATTGGTTGGGGTTGGGGAGTGTAGAGTGTACGCAAACCTTACACTTTTCATGAGAAGAAGGTAGAGAGGTTGTTTCTGATAGACTCTCGGCTGGAAACGAGGAAAAAGAGGCAGCAGTAACGAGCAGAAACAACAAGAAGAAAATAAGATGGGACTCTCTACTGACCCTCTAGGCATGTGTATTTGCTATACATTTTTAAGGTCTTTATCTCTCCAATTTTTAGTTAGCATCCATTGTCTTTCACTTGATACATTATTCCAACATTATGATGTTTTATCTATCTAGTTGCTTCTTGTTTGGTTGAAGGTCTCCCTAATATTTGATTGTTCTTTTGCGCTGCAAGGAATAATTTCACTCTTCTTCCGAGTTCCTCGTCTCTATTTGTTCTTAATGACCAAGTTTTCCTTGTTACAATCTGACAGGGTCTAGAGGTTTGCTGTTTTACACCAAAGAAAGAATTTGAGTTTTGCTGCGTCTTTTTCGCTTGGCTGTATGGAGATTTTTTACATTTCCTTTTCCCAAGCTACTTAGTGTTCAAATAGATATTTGCAAATTGTGATCTTGCATGATAATATTGCATTTGCAAAAGCTCCTACCAGATGAGAATAGTTCCTTCTTTTCTAAAATTCACTTTTTCAATTTCTTGAAAATCTGTTACAGAATAAGCTCTCTTCTTTCATAAGTAAATGTACTTGGAGCTTTTAAAGCATTGCAATAGAGAACTGTGCCCGTGTCTAAGGGCATATTGCTTAAAGTAGATTCTTCTTTTGATTAATCGGCAAACTGTTTTTCAAGCTCTTTCAAAGCATAGGGGTTTCTAGATATAGATGATGATAGCTAAAATACTCTTCTAACAGAAGAGTTGTCAAATTACCCTGCAAATAAATGCACTGTTGATATTCATCCCATTTGAGGGGTTGGATCAAGTTTTAAAAATTTTATTTTGAAATATTTGTATGGCTATGAAATTTGTTCATATTTTGAGAATTTGATCTTCAAATTCCTTAAACAACTTTTGAGACTTCTACTTAGAAAATTTTATTTTTTTAAAATAAAATGCATATCCAAAGCACAATTTCAAAATTTAAAATTTCTATTGATATAGGAAAAATGATGAGACAGGAAGAAATTCTTTTCTTTTGGTCAAATTTAATTGTACATTATTTTAGTTAAATATACATTATAAGGGCATTTCTTATTACTCATTTTAGTTAAATTTTATTTCTGCTATTACATGTTGTTTGTTATGTTTTAGATATTGTTTTCTTTTTATTATTTATTATGGTTACCATTAATTTCTTTTGTTCGTATACTTTAGAACTTTTTAAATATTTGTGATGTCTCCATTACTTCTATTTTTTTAAAAAAATCTATTTTGATATCTATTACATGACTCGAGAGTCTTTCGAAAACAACTTCTCTATCTCGATAATGTAAGGATAAAATTTATTGTAAATACTTTAAAATTGAACAACTAATCATCAACACCAATATTTTTTTCACAAAGAATACAACAACAAAAATTAAAGAACAATGTCGCGAATAATAGTTATCGTAAATACTTCACCAAATGATGTAAATATTTTAAAATCGAGGAACCAACTATCAAAATCAATATTTTCCACACAAAACAGTATTACAACAATAATCAAAGAACAATAAAATTTATAGCACTTTTTCTCTTTCATTGAATCCTTAAAAAAATAACTTTTTATTGTCCAAATGCTTTAGGCTTATCCAGTCTGTCAACCTCACTCAAGTACTACGTTTTCTCCTCTCATTGGTCAGTTCATAATCACACGGATCGTCAATCTTCTCATCTCCAGCCGTAGATTTAACCCAAAATCGAACGGCTCAAAATACTCTTCTCCCAAGAAACCATTTCTTCAAGCACAAAACTCCATATATAAAAACGTCAGCTCACTTTAACTCAAAATTCATTGCAATTCTATCACTTCCCACCAATTATTTGTTAAAATTATCATTTTGGGTTTCACTTTTGTAAGCTAGAAATATGGAGAAGAAGGGTGCTGGAGGAAGAAAGGGTGGTGGCCCAAAGAAGAAGCCAGTTACAAGATCTGTTAAAGCTGGATTGCAGTTTCCGGTGGGTAGAATTGGGCGTTACTTGAAAAAGGGTCGGTATTCTCAGCGTGTTGGAACTGGTGCTCCTGTTTATCTTGCTGCTGTGCTTGAGTACCTTGCTGCTGAGGTAAATTTTTTTTTTTCTAAATTTTGAATTTTTAGTATCTGGGGTTTGTCGTTAGCTACAATTGATTTGTTGGGTTGTTACAGTTGTGTTAGTTTTGAAGTTATTTTGAGGATAAGTGTGAGATCTGGAAAATACTTTTGATCATAGATTTTGAAATTGAAACTTAGAAAATTATTTTTTGAGTTTTTGACATTGTGTTTGAGTGTATTTTACTTAGAAAAAGTTTGAAATTTTTGTGAATGGGAGTATCAAAATTCGAAAATTGGTTAAATTGAAGTATATGAAGATCAGTTTTTCAATCAAATTTTATTATTCAAATTTGAGATATAGAGATTGTTTTCGACGGATATTTTGGTTCAAAATGTCAACAGACTTAAAAAAGATAAGGTCTTTGAAGATTTTTTTTATTTTTTTTGAAATTTATGGCTAAACACTAGCTTAGACATTTTCAATTTTTCTTTAAAAGATGTGTTGTAAATTATAGAGAACTTAAACAACACATTAGCTACATACATTAGTTAATTGTTTAATGTTATAGGGAAGTTATTAGAATAAATTGGAATGTATGTAGATTGAGACTTAGTTAATGTATCTGTAGAAAGCTTTAGACAAGGGTAGAGCTATATTTACCCAACGGTGGGTAGATGAACATTTTTAAGTGGGAAAACTTTTTTGAATTTATAGCTTAAAAATAGATATTTTGATATATATATATATATATATTAGTTGTTAAACATTCTTATGCAAAAATTATCCACACCCATGTTTTAAAAGTATGAATATTTTTGATGAAATTGGTTTTAGAGAATTGAGCTTTTAAGTCTATTAGTACTGCAAATGGAAACTAGTAGATTACAATATCATTTCACGAGTAAGGTTTGAAGAGGGTAAATTGTAGGTAGATTTTACCACTACCTCATAGAGGTAGAGATTGAGAATCTTTGTCTCAAAAACCCATAAGGCTGTCTCCTATTAATATCTTTGAACTGATGACTTCCACCATGTCAAGGTGATACTCTACTGCTGAGTTATATCTCTCTCTTGTCCCATCAAGAAATAGAATTGACTAATCCTAAGTCAAAGGGTTGAGAAACTCAAGGCCACTATTCTTGAACAACTTGGAGTTTGGAACTTTTTTTTGCACTATAATGGATATGATTGATGAATATGTTCATTATGTTATAAGTTGGATTTTGGTGGCTTTTTTTCCCTGTGTGTGTAGGTATTGGAGTTGGCGGGAAATGCAGCAAGAGATAACAAGAAAAACAGAATCATACCAAGGCATGTTTTGTTAGCTGTGAGGAACGATGAAGAACTTGGAAAACTTCTAGCTGGTGTTACAATTGCTCATGGAGGTGTTCTTCCTAATATCAATCCAGTTCTTCTGCCTAAGAAATCTGATAAAGTTGGAAAAGAACCTGCTAAATCTCCATCTAAGGCTACCAAGTCACCAAAAAAGGCCTAAATTTCTGAAGACAAACGACTTGTTTGGCGATGGACATTGTACCAAAGTTGCATGATTTAGGATTAATGACTCCGTGTTTGGTTCAAATAATCTGTTAATGTGTGTAGTTTTGGTATCTATTTATGCTTCTTGTAGGGATGAAAGGTCTTGTTGAAAACTAGGAACAGTTTATTTGTTTTTTGTTTTGTAAAACAAATGATTTGTCACTTTATCAATTACTACTACTTCAATGGTTACAAATGAAATGGCCTAGTTCTGTTGTTGTATTTGTGTCGAATTCTTTAAAAATGAGCT
This sequence comes from Solanum virginianum, assembly GCA_000787875.1. Taxonomy (NCBI): domain Eukaryota; kingdom Viridiplantae; phylum Streptophyta; class Magnoliopsida; order Solanales; family Solanaceae; genus Solanum; species Solanum virginianum. The sequence goes on from DF361571.1 coordinate 44,952, forward strand.
ATTTTTGAAGAGTTTGACATGTATCCGTAAACATTTTTACAGAGTTAAAACAACATCGATTGTAATACGTAGATTATCAGGGAATTGAGCTTTGTTTTAGCCACATAGTTTGAAGTAAGATTAGTGACCAAAACTTAGCTATCTATTGGTTTGGTTTTTTGGAGTTGGAAATGCTATGTTGTGGCCTAGTTTAGACTCTCTAGAAATGAGCTATTTTCGAAGAGTTTGATATGTACCATCAACATTTTTAGAGAGTCCAAACAACATACATTGTGATAATGAATAGATTTTTGGGGTATTGCATTTTATTTCAATGACTACCCAAAGGATTAAAGACATCATCATCCTTATAATCTTGACCTTATTCAGAAGAAGTGACATGACAACCCGTGATAGAGCCTAATGCATTGAAGAATGACTAGTTAAACATTCTTTGTTAAAAATGAGTTTTAAGTGTTGAGTTTTATATCTAAATTGTTATTTATTAGTTTGAAAATAATAGGAAAATAAAAAGAAATTGAAAAAAGATAAGAGAGGCCCAAATGAGGAAAATATTGAAGCCCAGCCCATATTCCAGAAATATCTGAAAATTTTGGAAAATGAAATCTCACCGTACTTTACACGTGTACGAATACGATTAACCACCCATCACACTCATTGACTCAGTAAAGGGATCGTTTGGTTTAGAGACTAATTATTTCGAATTCATGATCCTAAAAAATTATAATTCTTGACATTTTTTTTCACACAAGTGGTGACCGATTAAATTATTTTTAATTTGACGAATCAGGTAATATATTTTAGAATTAAATTTAAGATAAAAATTTATATTTTATTTGTTTAACTATATAAACTTATCCTAATAAGTTACTCTCTTTATAGATTTTTACTTGTCTAGTATTTATTTCACACATCAACAATAAATAGAACGATAATTATATTCTATTTTTAATTTAGTGTATTGTTTTATGAGATGTATTGAATAAATAATTTATTTACTCTCTCTATTCACTTTTGGTTGTTAAATTTTGATTCAATACACTTATTAAGGAAATAATTATTAGTACATTAAGTTTATCATTTTACCCCTATTTACTCATTATATCTTTTAAAGTTATTAACTTAATGACGATAATTGAGGGTATAATAGAAAAAAAAATTGTCCTATCTTGATTTGTCAAAAATAACAAGTAAAAATAAAAATCAAATTAGAAATTTTTTACAACTAAAAGTGAGCGGAGGAAGTAATTATTAAACAAAGTTAGAAGCTAAATAAATATTCTTTTTGTCCAATAATAGTTAACCGTTATTAGTTTGATACAAAATTAAGAAACAATTATTTTCAATTAGACTAACATGATTATTTTTTTTAAACGGATCAAAAAGAAGAAAATGACACATAAAAATGAGATAAAAGGAGTAGATAATATCTAATAGAGTATTAATAAACCTAAAATAATACGATGAATCAATAAAAATCGAGAAAACACTAAACAAGTAAAAATAAATATAACCATTATAAAATTTATTCCAAACTTAATTCCGAGATTTCTCATTTATCTTGGGTACCAAACAACCCCCTAATATTTTTTCAAACTTATTCAACACGAATAATGGAGCACCTATAAATATACATATTTCTCTGTTTTCTTGCATTATCTCCTAAAACTTTTTTTTTCCTGGTCTTCCGTTGAATTCGATGGTAATTTAGGGCTATAAATAATAATGATCCGATTTACTCGTTTGCTGGTTATGCTTCTTTGAAATTTGACCAAATTCAATCTTCTTCCTTCGAATTCGATCACTGGAATTTTTGAGATTCTTGTTGTGTAGAGGTGTGAATCGAGGTTTTGATTTTGGGAATTAGGGATTTCGGTTTAGGTAGCGGTGGAAAAATCGAAAGGCATCGCACCGTTACGATGCATTCGGTGTCGCCTTTTGTGTTGGATCTGTTGAGTTTACCTCAAGCTGCTTCGTTCTATGGCGTTTTGTGTTCTCATCGTTTGAAGCCTCGGCGTAATAGTTTTAGTTAACGTTTAATTCGTATTCGTCTTTGTTTGTTGTTCTTCATTTCTGTTTCAGCTGGTATCTTGCTGGTTTTCGGTTTGTTTAGAGGGATTTTCAGCTATTTCAGATCTTTTTCCGGTTGATTGTAGCCGAATCTGGTGGAGATTTGCGTGATATTGCTATATATCGGCTTATTGAAAGGTAATGATTTGTGATTTGATTATTTGGTAATCTGGTTGGTGATTTTTGTTTATTTAAATTGCATAATAACTGTTTATAGTAAAAAAAATTTGTTCTTCCGATCTAGGTTGAGATAATGCAAAAATTTAATAATTGATCATTTCTAGTAATGTTGGAATTTTTGATGGCTAGTTCTCGTAATGATGAACTTGTAGTGGTGATCAGAAATCCGTACTTTTCCTTTTAATGCTGATTACTTATTGGTAGGGTGCAGTATTTGCACAAAAGATATGTAGTTGGTAGCATGACCATCCCATGAGTTGGGTCTCGGGAGGTAGTATGTACGCAAACTTACACCTTTTGTGGGGTATAGAGGTTGATTTCGGTAGATCCTGGGCTCAAAAATTGTGTAATCAAAGCATGGTTGAAATAAAATTAATGGTAACCAAATAGCAAGATAAACAAGGCAAAATTAAGCAACATGAAGTAGTGAAAATTGATGAATACCAAACACTTATTAATATTTCTAAACAAGGAGAAGAGGAGACTGCCCCTGCCTCTCATATAAAAGCACGACAAGATTTGTCTACCTACTACCCTTGTGCTAGACCTCCATAGTTTCCTATCTAGGGTCATGACTCCTTAAGTTAAAGATGACCATTAGCAAAGTTTTTGGAAGTATTTTGTTTGGCATGCAACATCTCTAATTAAGTAATATTATGACAATCAATGCACGTTCTTTTCCTTTGACTTTAGATTTACTCCTTTGTCGTTCTAGATGGATCAAATGTAGAAAGAGTCAAAATATATATTGGTAACTTTGAGATGACCGGTTAAGTTCAACGTGCAAATAATTTTGCTCGAAGTTCTGTTGTATTATATTTCTGTTCTTTTCTAACAACTGTTGCTTCTTGTCTGTGCTTGAGACTGTATGTGCAATGTTTGTGCAGATCTTTGCTGCTCTCTTCATTTGATGGCCATTTGTTCTGCTAATTATAAGTTTGACTCTGAAAGTATAAGTTGCTCTTATGAGTCATCGAAGGACACTCTTGGTTGTGCTTCTGGCGATCCGGGAGGTTCTTTTGCTAGTGATCTTGCGTACCAATTTGCTGAATCTCTACGTATTGAGGATGGTGAAGACTTGGTTTACAAGGAAGATTCCAACGCATTGGAGGAAGATGGAAGTGAATATATGCCTGACACCGACACTGGGAGTACAGACTTAGAAAAATGCTTGATCAAGTCCTCAGAATTTCCATGCTCTGCTATGAGCACTCCCCCTACTGAGTTGGTTCATGGGAAGGAGGAGCAGGAGGCTGATCCTAAATCAACTGACTTACCTTATTCACGTTCCATATCTTTACCTGTGAGTTTTGTGTCCTGAGACATTTAAGGTCAATTTTCTAGCATATTTATTTTAATAATAAAGATAATAAAGGGTTTCTTACATATAAAAAAGACAGAAGGTTTTTTGACTCCCTGTTCTTAATGAAGGTTTTTGGTCCACTTAAAGATATCTTTCATTATATAAGGCTATTTATTGTTGTTTGCTTATGTTAGTATTGCCAATTTTCAAGCATGTTTGTTTTAACAGTAAAGGGTTTTCTTACATATAAAAAGGACCTCCCTGTTTTTAATGAAAGATTATAGTCCACTTAAAGATATCTTTTGTTATACAGGAAAAACTGTTGTCTGCTTACATTAGTATTCCCTAATGGAGCCTTGTGCATTCTGACCGCAGTTCATCATAGACATTACTAGTGGGAAGTGTTAATGGATTATGTGTTATGTTTAGTTTCTTTCACATTTTTTGGGCGGATGGGATATCTATTGAGTCTGAATAATTTGTAGGAGGATATATGAACCATGGGGATATGCAGTGTGCTGTTTCCTTCAGCCATACCCTTTATATTTTTTTGCTCGTCTGTGCACCTTTCCCCCTTTTGCTGGTAGGTAGCTTTAGGATTTTTTTCAGTTCTCTTCTTTTAGTATTGTATCGTCAATATGATGAGCAGTCATTTCCTTCATACTCACCCATCCTGATTTATGTGGCACGGTTTGACTTGGCAGTTTAAGAAAGAAAGGAAGGTTTTTGAAATTTGTGGTCTAAAAAATTCCTTGACCATGTGTGGTTATGTCATTTTCTTAAAGGTAAAAGGAGAATTTTGTTTTCAATTATAGAAAGGCAACATTCTTTTTGAGACTGACCAGAAAGTGAGGTGTCTCACATAAAATGGGGTTGAAGGAGTATATCTTTTGTTTTTCCCAGCATATGTTGTGCAGTGCCTTGTAACTCTATCTCTCTTTCTCTTTCCTGTTTCTGTTATTTGCACATGGCTCTGGGCTCTGTTATCAAGCTGAAGCAACAGTATTTTGGAACAGCAGTTGGAGCATATAAATACTATCTCATTCACAGAGGGCGACTCTGTGTTGGGATTTTTTCAGGGTTGAGCTATTAGGTATATTGTTGGTTAACAGTTGTGTTTTTTCCCTTTCTCCTTTTTTGTTTTTTCCTCTCAGACAGCTTCGAAGCTTGTATCTGCCATTAAAGGTAGCCGTGAGAAACAAGGCAAACCACCTAAGAAGCTGTCTGTGACATGGGCTCCCGATGTGTATGACCCTATCCCGACAGCAGTTTCACATGTGCCAAACAAGGTACAACGCCACAGGAGTGACCACAGGAAGAATGGGAAGAATAAGCACAAAAGTAATGGCAAATCTTCACGAGGAAGCAAGGGTAAAGACAAGAAACAAGGTCGCAAACATGGTGGGAGTACCAAGAGGAGTTATCATCCTCTAGAGGATAACCACATAATGACTTGCTCTAGCTTTCATTCTCTGGAGGATGACATTATTGCTCATTCTAGTGGGCTTCAGGCTGGTGCCATGGATTATGATATTGGCAGCACCCCGGATTCAGGTGCCATGGATTATGATATTGGCAGCACCCCGGATTCATTCTGTGGTAGTAGTTTTCTAAAGAAATCTGTCACAAAGTTGCATTTCCCAGTTGCAAAGGCTTCATGAGTTACCCTTTTTATCGTGGTGTGCGCTCTTCTGGATCATTTCCTCTATTTCTGTAAATAAATAAGTTTTGACATTTTTGTGGGAGTTGTTGACATTTTTGTACTGAATCTTAAAACTTTTGCCCTTTTGGACGGACGGATGGCTCTTTGCTTTGCTGTGTTTCCAGCATGTTTGAACAAGTTGTGTGTAATTGATTCATGCTTTATTACTGATTTTCATCATAAAAATCTCTAAGCTACCTGTAGCTGAGGATCTTTCGTAAGCAATCTGTCTACCTCCATGAATAGCCTTAAGGTTCTTATGTTGTGTTAAACTTCCTTAGTTCTGAAGCAATTGTATAAATGTTAATGTACATCAGGCTTTGAGCAAATTGAACTTCAATACAAGAAGAATAATCATGTCTGAATATTAGCAACATAATGTCTAATCTGACAACATAATTTCCAAAACCTCAGGAGTAAAACTTGAGAGTAAACAAGAACAAAATTTATTGAAAACAATCTACACCAAATTAAGGTACATGCCATTGGAGCTTCTATTTTATGAATAGTGTGAAAGTCTTGTCCACCTAGCAAAATTCTGCTGGTTCCAGCAGTATCCATACAAGTTCCTTGCATTTGAATTTTGTAACTACAGAGCCAAAACCAAGGGCTAAGCCGGTGCTGATTTATTGGGAGATAATTCAACCTTTGAACCACGCGCTCTACATCAAGTCGTGTATTCTGCATTAATTTTGACATAATCATAACTCAAGTCACAGCCCCATGCTAGTCCGCTTCCAGGTCCATCACCTGTACAAGGAAAACACCCGATTAATTTGTCAATACTCTGTGATACATGATTTCTCGTTAATGCACACAGAAAAGCCACAAAACTACAGCGCATACAAACAAATCCATGAAGAATGAACTAGCAGACGTGATAATGGCTTGGATCAACATTTTCCTCGCCAGTACAGTTGTCAACACCTCAAGTAACAACGATAGTCAAGCATGTAGGAGATAAGTCTCGGCTTGTATCATCTTAGAAACAAAATTAAGTGATTGCACTCTTGAAGGACTAGTTTGCATAGAGAGGATCTTCTTGGTAATTATATAGAGAGCTATGTGTGATGCCATGGAGTTGGTTTACTTTCATCACGATACACCTACGCAGAGGAAGTACAATGTGAATATGCCTGTTTATGTATGTGAAACTTACCAGTAGATATTTGAATTTCAACAGTGCCATGAACTTCACCAGCCTTTCGTAGATAATTGCTAGCTGCAACCCTGCAGAATAACCCAAGATTATGATGTCCAAAGAGATACAGACAAAAAGAGAAAGGAAAAAAAAAATCTACGGAAGAGCATCACGTGCTAAAGCGTATATAACAACTATAAATGAGGTGCTATGTACTTAAGGTCTAGCATCCGAAATTGGCCAACTGAATTTGAGGTCGAGATACTATCGTACACTCTATAATGGCTAAGGCCTCACCAGGAAAATTAAACATACAAGAGCTAAGGGAATTAGTTATGTATTGGTCAGAAAATGAGAGTAGCATCAAACTTAACCAAAATGAGTTGTTTAGTGTGATTGTAGGAGTCTATTCAAGTGTTATAGTTCCCTCTTGAGACAAGAACTGACACGAGAAGGCAATTTTAGGGCCCATGCTTAATAAAGCAATACAAATGTGGGTGTCGTTCTCCATACCTATCAAATGGAAGTGGTTGGCCTGCTTCCATAAGTACAATATCTCCAAGTGATACCCGAAGCTTGTCAGCGTTGAAAGCAATCCCTGCATAACCAGCAGCACAAGCAATACGACCCCAATTTGGATCCCTACCGTATACAGCAGCCTGATTATAGAAAGGGAAGTATCAGTAAGGCGTACTTTCTAGACAGCTCCAAGTACATACGTAAACTAGTTCACTTCATACCTTGACAAGTGAAGAAGAAGCCACTGAACGAGCAATCTTTGCTGCTTCAGCTTCGCTACCGGCACCATCAACCCTTACCTATGTCCAATTAGAGACGAGCAAAGCTTTAAAAATAAAAAAAGTGATTCTGGAAGCTACCTGTGTATATATGCTCATCAACAAACTGGAAGATTAGGGAAGCCACATTTAGATATCTTGTCAAATGAAAACACATGATAGTCCCCTTTTTTTGATAACTAAAGAATCCCCGATGGCAAGGGGCGTGCGTTCGAAACTCGGTGGATAATGGACCCACCCTCTTTCCCTTCTCCACTTACATGATTGTCCTTTATCATGCCAAGTAACAAAAGAATTCAAATCTAGTGTCAAACCAAAGAAAGAATTAATATTCTGTCTGTCCTATATTAAAACAATAGTACCTTCAGCCTACCATAACCTGCATTGAGATCGAGCACTCCACCATAGCTCAAATTCAAAGTTACCATCCTCCAGTATACGTATCAACATAAGATAATGAAATTTTCTTTCATAACCTTCTAGTCATATCAGTTATATGTATTTCTTTTTATAACCATGGTGTGGGACGCCATGCACACCCTCAACTAATTCAACAGGGTACTTGTTCTCCCAACTCGTACAAACACAGGCATCGGGTAACTTTGTTCACTAAGACTTGGACATATGGGGAAAAATCACCAAATGATTCAGCCTCCGCTAGGAATTGAACATGAGACTTCATAGCTCTCAACTCCACTTGATTGACCATTTGGACACACCCTTGGGTGCCCTTTGTTGGGAAATGAAGCTAAGATGATTTTTATATGTATTTATTTCTTTGACCAAGACAAGATATTCTTTTCCATCTTGGACACCTTCAAGTTATTCTTTTCAATTTATCCTTAACAAGCTCAACTATGATAACCCATTCAATCGTTCTCTCTTTTTTATGATGCTGTCCAGACCACAGCTTGACGACCACCTGACAACCTGCTACCACCCACAAGCACGTCCCCAGTAAAGTGCCCACTAAAGCTAGAGAAAATGAACTCACACCATGTCTTGTAGTCGAGATCCGAACCTGGGATCTCTAGGAGCCTAATTGTATACCTCAGATACTCAGCCAAACAATTAATCATTCTTTTCTAGTATTCATCTATGATCAGGTAGCATAAATGAAAATATCAGATAAGCACTACTTTTCCACAGTTGATTTCTAAGTTCATGCATGTTTAAGAAACAAGACTAGGAGCAAACGGAAGTTCGTCAGAGCTCATAAGGAACTTAATAAAGAAATACAGACCTCAATCAAACATGTTGCTCCTTCACCATCCCAAGCTATTGATTTTGCTAGACCCTGCATTACCTGTAGTGGAATCATGTCAATAATCCTCCAAGCTATAAGGATATGCATTTATTTATTTTCTGATGAGTTATAGGGAAATTCCTTTATTATCATGTTCATAATACTTCACAAGTCATGAGAATCTTCGTTTTTAACCATAGTGACCAGTAATTTTGCTAAGCTACATAAATGCTCTTGCTTGAAAGCGATTGGCATACAACCCTTTATGGCGAACCTATGACAAAAGAGTGTGCAGGCTGAACTATTCAACAAAAAGATCAAGTAAATAAAATCACAGAAACAATTAGAAATATGAATTGAAAACATCATGCTGAAAGTCCATTTCATCACAAATTTGGATGCACCCTAGTATAACAAACACCCTATCCTAGTCTTGCTTGGGTCAAGATAGACTAGTCGGATGAGAATAAAGCAAATAATAGCACATACAGCATCAAGGCAGTTTTGTAGGTGTTCTGCCTCGGAGGAGTTCAAAGAAGAAATCTCATATGATTCCGCAAGTCCACTGGCCAGAGCAATGACAGTATCATTTGTACTGGTGTCTCCATCGACCTGTCAAAATATATGCTCTCCTGGGTTTAGATCATGCAACAGAGTCACCGAATAAATTGAGATCACACTGTTGTGGCTATTATGCTCGTAAACATAAATGCAGTACACAAAGCAAATAAACATAAATTCATTTCAAATAAGTGAATACGCTGGGTCAAATCAATCAGGGAATTTACGATAGAATTACGGGGAAAAACCATTCTAGATATGCAACCAAAAAAAAAAAAAAGAACCAAGACTGCTCATAACAGAAAATAATATGTTTCAGATATATCATGAGAAAGAACCTTCTACCAGTACTGATGTAGCAAAACCACACAGCATCAATCTCTCTTCCTCAGACCCAAAAACCAGGTAGAAACAACTAGCATAAGTTTCACGAATCAAAAGCTTTACTTTAATCAACTTACATATAGGTTGCCAGAGAAGAAAAGAAAATAGAATAAGGAGTTAACAGTTTTGATCTTTTTGACAATTAAACTTTCAGTGAACTCAAAATTTTGCTGCTTCATTTGACAATTAAAAACACTAGAAATGATCATATGCAACTCAGGGAAAACTTCTACAATTGAACTTCAGTCCTCATGCATGGTCAGAATAGTATGTGTCTGAAGTATTAAAAAATATAAATTTCTTACTTACAGTAATTTGATTAAAACTTCGATTTACAGCAACTTGTACCATCTTTCTCCAAACATCACTTGTGACCGAGGCATCAGTAGTTACCACCTGTATAGTTGCTCGAATCCAGTAAGATAATCTCACTGCTTAGGTGGAAACAGAGGAATTTTGAAGACACTTACACCAAGCATTGTTGCCATATTAGGATGAATCATTCCAGAACCCTTTGCCATGCCCCCAACTCTTATTCGAGTTCCTCTAAGCTGAGCATAAGTACAGATATACGTATAAGTACAACTCATTATAGTATCATTCCTTTCAGAAATGGGAACTACAGGATACACAAATTATAGATGGCCTTGTACATTCACCTAGATGCTAAGTTACTGCTTTTGATCGTCCATATTAAGCATAGCATATGCAGTGTTATCAAAGGCGGACTTAAAGTGCACTTAAGCCCTAAAGCAATGCCCAAAATGTGTTTCGCGCTTCAGCTCCGCTTAATGTGAACTTCAATGTTGTCATCAAGGTTCTAAGGCATATTCGTCCTTGTCAATGACCTCTTTTGAAGAGGCAACGCTAACAATTGATGTTTCGCTTTTTCGTAAGCTTTTTTCAATTTCTTTGTTTATATATTTTTCGTTCATACTTATAGTTATTAGTCCTGAACTAAACACCTATATTTGTAGTATTTTCTCCCTCTATACATTTTTCCATGAAGTCCACGCTTTATTTGTGTTTTTCATTTAAAACCGCAACGGACCTTAGAGCTTTTTTGCACTTTTTACTTGTGATAACAATGAACATATGTCAACAACCATGCATTATCTAAACTGTGACTGAACAATTTACTTTCATCTGAACCAAAACTTGTTCCTGTGCTTGAAATGACTCAAGGAAAGTTGTCAGTTGTAAATCGAGTATGCATAAACTCTACCAGTGACCTTAAGTTCACAGGCATTTACTCCAAGAAAATCTTACTAGCAAGGAGTTCCAGCAGGCAGAACATCTTTTAATCCCTCGTAAAGGATATTAGGTGTATCCTTCATCCATATTCCCAGAAGTTAATTGATCTCTTTTACATCTACGTTTTTTCTATTTTTCTTCAGGATCTGGAAGAAACTCCCATGTTACAAATTACAACACCTCAAACAGTGGTTATTTTACTGTTCAACCGATTCTATGCAACATACTGATTATTTCAAAACCTTAATCATGACAGTTCGTAAAACTCAACCCAAAATAAATAGCTTCAAACTGTAATATAAATTGGGAGAGCAATGAATAATAGCATCCAAGAACTTAATCATAACAAACACACCAATGCCAGGAAATACGAATCTTCATACCTCTGTTTCAACTGCCACACTCTTACTAACAAGATCAGTGGTCGTTATAGCTACAGCTGCAGAATATGCCCTACAAATGCACATATATGATCAGCAATCCCTACCCAGAACAGGACACCTAGAGTGGAATGAATTTCACTATTGAGAAGGCACGAATACAAACACGAGCAGGTAAGTATAAATAAAGAAAGAATATGTGGTGGAAGAAAGAAAGAGACTTACTATAGGATAAAATCTGATGATGCCAATTAAACATAAATAAAAAGAACAATAACAAAAGGAGATTACCCCTCCACAGTTGGTGAGAGCTGCCTAACAAGGTGAGGGAGTGAGTTGAGAAGTGCTTCCTGCGAGTGACGTAAAACATAAAAACGGGGTTACTGTCAAGGGGAAAAGCTCGCACAGTAAATAATACACAAATATGCCAAAGAAATTTACTTCAAGGCATCCGACACTGTGCATTGCTATATGCAAGGAGGAAGTTCAATCAATTAGGGAAAACCAATTAAGTGCAACATGTAAGCATTTACCTTCTTTATTCTTCGACCTATTACACCAGTTGATTCGATCAAGACTTCATCTTGATTCAGTTGAAGTAACTGTCACAATAGAAAATTGCTATCAGAAACCAAATATCTAAAGTCTAAACCAAAATGGATGAACTGCAAACCTTAGCTAGTGCACTTGAGCATTCTATTACATCCTGATAACCTGCATCACCCTGAAAAGAAAATTCTGAAACTCTTGAGTCACATTATCAGATAATGCAGAAAGAAAGTGATATGACAGCATGACAACTTATGACAACTTCTTTGTGAAGTTGGATGAGTCTGGTTTGCTTTTAATGCCAAACAAATTGAAACTAGAAGATGAAATATACCCTGCATTGGATTAAAGTTCAAAAATTGAGGTTCCAATAAAAACTTTCAGGAGAAATTACCGTTGCTGCATTAGCTTGACCAGCATTTATCAATACTGCACGAGCCTGAAAGTGATAGTATTCTTATAAGAAAACAAGACTTTGAAAGCAATCAGACTTGCAGCAAGCAATCCAAGACATCAGGTTGAGAGTTCCAAAGATGACAGAGTTCATTCATAAGTGAAAGTCAGAGACTAATCAAGAAGTGCAGAGTCCCCTACATACCGTTTTAGATGCATTTAGTGCTCTCTTACAATATAGTACAGGTGCAGCTGCAACAACATTTGTGGTGAATGCCCCTGGATGAAAAACAAGAAAAAGGTGATTCCTGATTTATCAGTTTCTATTGGTTAATTTTTATATGGTAAGTTTTAACACTACCACCAATGAGATGTGTTTCTTTTTCATTTCAAGGAAGGCCCTAAGTTACACGGACTCTTCGTTTTTGATGCCACCCGTGCCGGATTCTCCAAATATACACTACTTTTGGAGAATCCAACACGCACCCATTGACATTTTTGAAGAGTCCAAGCAACATATTAGAAAGCTTTATGTTCCTTTACTCTTACAAGGAGCGGGTAGGGCAAAGGAGGTAAGAATTCTAAACAAACAACAATATAGTTTTCCACTCATGAACCTACGAAAAGCTCAACACTGATAATCTAGGACTATATCAGGGTAGCTGACCTGCAGATATGGCATCTACATCACAAGTGATGAGTGCGAGATCAGGCTTCTCTCCAAGAGCACGCAATCCACCATACATTCCAGCAGCTTTGAAACCCTTTGCAGCAGTAACACCACCAGGAATCTACACAGTTGAAGCAGTCTAAGTTGTCTACAGACAAAATTAAATCATATAGTCCTGAATAATCAACTATCCTTTTGAAAAAAAAAAAACTAATTTCATGAATAAGGCAAGACTAGTGTTCAATCCTATTTGCGTAAGTTCTGTCAAGAACCATATATAAGTAGTATATAGACACACAAATATCAATATACAATGTAATACATTCTAACAAGTTTCGGCTCAAGATAGAACTGTGCTTGCTTTATCCTGAAGTCATAGTTAAACTAGCACTGAATGTTGACCCCAATTATCTATCTTGTCAGTAACTACAAAAGTTGTACCAATTGTAAAATGCCTATTAGAGCATGCTTGGTTTCATCCCCTACTTTCTAGCACCAATGAGGAATACACCTGATTCATAGAGACTAAAATATCTCAGGCGCAACTGTATAGGAAACTAGAATCTCAATTTCATTAGATAAAATAGCCGCACCAAACAAAGAAATAGCAATATTTGATATAACATTTGAAATATGTTAGTATATGTATAAGTGTTTTCGTGTAAGCTAGTCTTGACACCACCTTTGATCACAAATACCAAAGAAAAGTGTGATAAATACAGTTGAATCCAATAGCAATGACGACTAATTTGCATTGAGTATGGTTCATCGATTGAAACAAGAGAGATATAGCGGAAAAATTTCCCACACCTGCTGCCATGGTCCTTCAGGGAGGAATATAGGAGCTGCTGGTATATAGTTTGATGCCTCTTTTGACATTGATATAACTGTAAATACTCTACAATCCCTCTGCAAATGCTTTCTCGAACCGTGAACCTGCAGCTTAAAATTTCACACTTTTAACCTAGTGCAAAAAGGAAAACACCACAGAAAAAGAACCCCTTCTTGCACCCCAAGGGTATGGCGTAGTGGTCAATGAAGAAGGTTGATAACCTAAGTGATTTCTTTCCATATGTCCTAGCCTCGGCCCTCGGGAAGGACAAGTCTCACGTGGATTTAGTTGAGCTGTGTACAAGCTGTGTCATACACCAACAACAACAACAACAACATACCTAGCAAAATCCCACAAAGTAGGGCATGGAGAGGGTAGAGTGTATCGCAGACCTTACCACTACAAGGTTATTCAGAAAGACTTCAGCTCAAATGTATCGAACAACACAATTATAAAAAAGCAAAAAAAGGAAAAAGAACCCCTTTTTAGAGGAGAGCTGCTGGATTTTGATTCTTGATAATCACAGAAAACACAAGTAATTGAGCACCATCAAGCTAATGCACAAATCAAAGATACTACTAACAAACAAAGGGACATTTTATACAATGACATCAAGATTCTTGATTCTTGTATTAATAGTAAGAGTTCAACTGAAAGGAGCATACCCCATATTCATTTCTGCAGAAATTTTCATGGCTAATCAAACAGAACACTAAAGGGTAAAGGAAAAAACTGACCTTTACACCACTGATGAAGTGAGGAACACAGAGAGACATTGTTTGGTGGGTCAGCTGAAAAGTTTTGAACTGAAATCTTTGTGCGTGAATTCAACAAAGCGGAAATCTGCAAAATTATTAGCACAGAAAAAACAAAAAAAGAAAAATCAATTTCGGACAAACCTACTACCCACTGCTGATTTTTAATTTAAAGTGATCAAATTTGTATATATTTTATCTTTCTACAAATTTTTTTCCGTATGTTATTGTTGTAAAGAAGAAAGGTGAAATATAACTTGAACTTTCGAAAATAATGTGTGTATATATATATACACACACACAAATGGGTTGGGCTATAATTTGAGTTGAGTCATAACTCGTCCAATTTGACCCGTTCAATGTTAATAATTTTTATATATTATTATTTATTTATTATAATCATAATTTAAATTTCAACTCGAGAAATTAAAAAAATATATAAATAAATAAATAAATCATAGAAAATATAAAATAAATAGAAAACATACATTACATCAATGCAAGTAAAGAGTTTAGAACGTGTTGAAATTGAAGATTAAATCGTGAATGTACCTTGATCTAATTACATAAAATAGAATGTCTCATAATAATTCAAGAGTATAATTGGAAAGTTTTTTTTGTAAAGTTTTAAATCAACCACAAGATTAGATTAGAAGTAATGAACCAAACAATTGATATAAAATAATTCAAGCATTACTAATCCCAGCATTATTGATCTTTGTATCAAACGACGACTAAGGGTATGTTTGGTAGGAGGGATTAGAAGAAAATAATCTATGTATTAAGTATGGTATTAGTAATGCTATGTTTGGTGGAATTTTTGGACCATGTATAACTAATTCATGGTATAAGTTAATACCACATACTAGAGTCATTTGGTAAAAAAATGAATAATGCAGGGATTATTTTTTATCTCATGTTTGGTTTATTGTTTTTCATTTAATTTTGTACTTGGTATAAAATTCTATTAAAAAAATTCTTTCCAATTATACCCTTGAACTATTATGAGATTTTCTATTTTATGTAATTAGATCAAAGCAAATTATTTTTTGTGACTTCTAACTAGTTAGGAAAATAATAATTTGTCATTGTTTTTGTTATTTTATCAGTTGAATTATTTGAGAATAAATAATTATAATCTTAATAAATTCATCACTAATGAAATGTATAGACCATCTATTATTAAAATTAAAAAAAAGATGGTAAACAATTGTAAAATAGATAATCTATATTTACACATAAAAATTTAAAAATTGTAATTTTAATATAGTGTTTATATCTTACAAGGTCATATATAAAAATCTATATTTACATATAAAAATTTGAGTCATATACATATCCTTAAGCCAAACGGATAAACACGTACAATTAATTCAATTTTATTATTATCAATCAGACTATTAAATTAAATTATTATTCAACCCAATTTAAAATGATTAGGTTGAATGAAGTTACTCTCAGATCATATCAATTAAACATAACTTTTATTTAAACAACATACAATCAACTTGTCAATTTTATTAGATTCATAAATAATTTTAAAATATATGAAGTGAAAATTGTACTAAAAGTCATGTTTAGCTAACATGATAATTTAACAAAACTTAATGGAGAATTTAAAGATAAGTTATCAGACATAATTCATGAAATCATACTTAATTACTTAAAATGGATAAAAGTTAAATAATAATACAAGATGGTCATTTTTGTGCAAATCATTCACCTCCAATTATGGGCTAGGATGGGCAAACTATGATATGGGCCAACAATTCTTGACCCATTAGGAGATAGAGGGACCCAAACTTTTGGATAATGTTTTGATTGAATTTGTCCTAAATTCACCTTCCAAATGAAGACATATTTTACGTGTCTTAGTTTGATTAATTATAAATTTTTAAAAGGCGTAATATATAAATATATCTTTTAATTTAATTTCAATAGATATTTATACTCTTCAATCTTGGATTTGCATAAATAAACACTTAAAGTTTTAGAAAATTAAACAAATAATACGACTTATGTAGGATGAATATGTTTATTTGTTCACGTAAATAGTTAAAAAACTTATTTGTGTACTGCTAAAGTTAGAGATTATCGTTGCTAACTGAAGCGAGTTAAAAACTGTATTTATGTATTATGTCTTTTTGAAAAATTGTGGTTTCAAAATTGTAACGTATTAAATACTTTTGATTTTTATAGTCTTAAACTCTTGTTAGGCATCAACCATAAATTTTAAATATTTTCATTTTGTTCAACTTTTCTAAAACTAAAGTTTTAAGATATTTTTTAATTTCTTTCGAGGAATTTTCACTTTTTTGCTCTTCGGTGATTTGAGCTCACAAATTTCGAATTAGAAGTGAGGAATACTTACCGTCCGAACAATTTTCTCTTATCAAGTTTAAAATAAAATTATTTTTTTAAAAAAAAGAAAAAACATGAGAAAAGTAATTAATTATTTTGAAATTTATGAATATGAAATTATAAAATAAGTTTGAAACTCTTCCAAACTTGAAACCCAACTCCAAATTTAAAAATTTTATGACTAAAAGTTACTTTTGAAGAAAAAAATTAAACGTCGGTGCATTAAAGTTTCTTATGCATAGAGTTCTAAAAGAAAATTCGATCATAAAGATCTATTTCATAATAAAGCTATATAGTACAATAACAATAATAATATTCTCCATGAAATTTAATAAATAGGATTGAAGAGTACAATTATCACTAAAAACAGAGGAAGTAATTAAAATTAATAAAAAAGATTCACGTAGATTATCAACTGATCATAAAGCCAAAACATTAATTAACTTAAA
The DNA here is from genome assembly GCA_000787875.1 of Solanum virginianum. Lineage (NCBI taxonomy): Eukaryota > Viridiplantae > Streptophyta > Magnoliopsida > Solanales > Solanaceae > Solanum > Solanum virginianum. The sequence continues at coordinate 61,979 of DF361571.1, forward strand.
AGAAAAAAGTTAATTTCATAAAACATTTTCTTAATTTCATCCTTGAAGTCGTGACATTCCCTCCTTCTCCGTCGACGTCTCCGCCGGCAGCGGCGGCAACGAAACTTCGCTAACGGTACGGCCGAGTCCAGATTTCAAACTTGACGACGACGGCGGCGGCGGCTGAACAACCTTATTCTGCTCACCGCCGCCGACATTGTCGGAATCGGCAGGCAGTGGATCAGCTAACGAAATGTTCTCCGGCAAGACGAAATTGAAACTCTGAGATGGCCTCCTTTGGTGGCGATTTGCCCTTTCGGCAGACATTTTTTTTATTTTTTATTTTTTTGTGAAATATTAAATGGAGGTGAAGAAAGTAGTGTAGTGATGATATACAAAAAAAGTGGTTGTTGACTGAATATCTATATATAGACAAGCTTGATGTTTTTAAATAATACAAAAAACAAAAAGCCTAAAATATTTTACGAGAAAATGATATATAAATGTCTTTCATCTATCTATTAGATTTGAAATGTCCTTGTTATCTACTTATTGTCTATTGGGCCTGAAATATTTTTATCATTCATCTTCGGATCAATATTAACATTTTTTAAAATAAAGTATTAATTAAATAATTTTTTAACACACACGACGATCATCTATTAGTTATAATTTTAATTATTTAAAATTAATTACAAACCAGAATTGATCTGCCTCAAATTTAACTAAATTCGACCCTTAATCTTAATTCGCTCCAAAATTAACGTCTTATCCATTAATTAAATTAAAATAAACAGAAAAAAAAATTGTAAAATACAAATTCACTTTACAGTTTCCCCCATTTTTTCTCAATTCTTGGCATCATCTTCTTCGTTTTTCTCTATTAAAATTAGTGATCCTAATGCTTATCTATTTGGATTTTGTACGGTGGAAAGTTATATATTTGTCACGATCCAAAAATTGGCGTGATGGCACTTGCTCGGACCCACCAGAATAAGTCAACC
>DF361570.1:14173-29058 GCA_000787875.1 Solanum virginianum
GTTGTGGTTGTGTGCATGACTATGTACGTATGAGATGTATGTTGGGCAGTTTAACCACAGCGGTGACCTTGTCAACCCGCACGTATATATATATATGTTTGTTGTTTGCTGAGATTCTTCTGGATGCAGGATTTGGGTAGTCAATAAACAAAGGAAACTCTGCACAAATTTCTATAAATAAGTTAGCTATCATAACTGGAATCTGGTGTAGTGTTTATGTCTGGGTGTCCCAATCGGGCACTAGTCACGGCCCATGGGTTGGGTCGTGACAGAAGTGGTATCAGAACGGTTCCTATTAGTGCGGTCTCAACCTAACTTTAAGTCAAGCAAAACTTTTCGTGGTGGAAATACAATTGCTTATTGTGTGATGAGAGAGTCAGAACAAGGCAAGAAATGAGGTGTATAGTCATACTCGTAGTCAAATCCTTATGATGAATCTTGTTCCCAATATGAGTAGAGCCTCGAAGCTATGCTATGATTATCTCTGATGAAAGTCGGCGTGTGACTGCTGGACCCAAAGTAAATGGAGAGGTGAATGAGTTTATGGCACTGTATGCTGGAAAGGGAAATTACTATGCAGGAAGAGGATATGATCATAACAAAGGAAATGGAGTTGATGACTCTGCAGGAAATTATGATCAATTGGGATTTTATGCAGAAAAAGGTAGTAACACAGGTAATCTCAATAACCATAAGCTGAAAAGGAATTGGAATTCATTCTGTGATCATTGTAGCATGCATGGACACTAGGGACATTTGTTACGGGCGTGTTGGCTATCCACTTGACGGGAAGTTCAAGAAGGAAAAAAATGGACCTAGTATAGGCATAATGAATACAGGGAAGGGAATTGTCAATTATGCTTAAGGCTAATGTGTAATATATAGTGCAGTGATGGATCAACAAAAATGAAACATGAAGGACCTGATGATCAGATGCTAGCAACACAACCTACTCTCACTCCAAACTAAAAGTCTATGATCAAATATTAACTATGAGAAGTGAAAAGATAGTAGGAGATGTCTGTAAAATGAGGCATAAATTCAAGCAACGAAAGGGAGGCAGTAAAGTTTCCTCATATAACTCTGGATAGGTAAAATTTGGTGAAAATCAAGATGATTCACTAAGAAAAGGAAAGATCTCACCTTGTGGTACTTGTAAGAAGACAAACCATTTATAAAAGAGTTATTGGCAGAAGTCAAAGAGGTCTGAAGTTTTTGTAGGAAGTATGGCTATATTGAGATGTATTATAGGAAAAATAAAAAAAGAGTCAGCGAAGGAGGTTTCCAATGCCTTGCACACGCCGCATTTTGATCAATGTAATCAGTATGTTAATAGCACTTGCACAAGACATATGGCAATCAATGGCAATTTGTTTGTTACCTTGTATATATTTTATATGACTAAACCGAAGCTTGGAAATGATGCAAACATGTAAGGTCAAGGTAGAAGGTTAGTAAAATTTCCTACTGATGAAAGGTATGAAGATCATTAATGATGTTCTTTATGTGCCAAATTTGCCTCAAAACCTGTTGAATGTTGGTCAGTTGCTTTATAAAAATCATTCTCTAAATATAAGGACAAATAATGTGTGCAGAAATGTTCGAGTCATGTTAATTTTGTAAAATGCATAGATGATCCTTTCCTTAAAGGAAGTCATTAGTGGAAACAAATGCTTTATACTCTTTGTGGATGATCTAACTGGAGTGACGTGGGTCTATTTTCTGAGTAAAAAATTCCAAGTATTCCCTGTTTTCAAATAAATCAAGGCCATGGATGAAGGGGAATTCCGAGAGGAATAACAAAATAGTGATAGAGATGGTAAGATGCAGGTTGACAAAAAAGAAGATGCCTAAATAGTTTCCTGCCGAAGCAGTCAATACCATAACTATTGACTTAGTAGATTACCAACTAGAGCATTCTAACGCATGGCGTCATTTGAAGCTTGGAAATACCATAACTATTGACTTAGTAGATTACCAACTAGAGCATTCCAACGCATGGCGTCATTTGAAGCTTGGAACGATATTATGTTGTTTGCAAGACGCTTGAAGGTATTTGGTCATTGTGCTATGCATATGTTCCTGATGTTTAATAAGGCCAATTAGATAGCAAGGCAAAAAATTCTGTATTCTGTTAAGTTTAACACAGTTGCAAAAGGATATGAAGTGTTGTTGTTGGTAGTAGCAAGAAGGTGTTTGTTAGGAGAGATCTTGGAGTAGACGAATCTACCTATCATGATTGAGGTTAATCTATTGTTGCAAAGAAATGAGGCGAGACTACAGTTGCAACTTCAAAGCTGTAAAAGAGTGATGCTTCCTCTAGTTCTATTACTGGAACGAAACACAATTGCGATGTTGAATTGACTACAAATTCTCCTATTTTGAAGGCCATATACTAGTTAAAGTTTATGAGCAATACAATTTCACGCATGTTGAACCATCTTCCAATGAAGAAGTAGCCAGTCATAAAGGTTGCATTTCAGCAATAAAAGAGGAGCTTGCCATGATTTATAAAGATAACACTTGGGAGTTGGCTGATTGGCGGGAATAGAAGAGTGTTATCGGTATCAAATAGATTTACAGAACAAAGTTTAATCCAGATGGCTCCTTTTTGAGTATAAAGCTAGGTTTATTGCTAAAGGCTATTTTCAATAGCCTTAGTGGACATGAGATATGTTTGCTCCTATTTTGAGGCGTGAGACAGTGAGATTTCTAGTCGTTCTTACAGCACAACACAGGAGGATTATCTTCCATTGGATGTCCAATCGGCATTTCTCAATGGATTACTTGAAGGAGGCAATTATGTTGAACAACCTGAAGGGTTTGTAGTTGCAGGTTAGGAAATACAGGATGTATTTAAAAACTCTTCCTGTGGTCTTAAATAAACTCAAAGAGCTTGGTATAGTATGCGGGATACTTATTTGCTGTCTCAAGGCTTCAATAGAAGCCTACATAAGCCTACTTTGTACTCCAAAAGTCAAGTTGAAAGGAAACTCCCCCTAGGTTTAGGAGAAAGGTAAGAAATCTTATTTGTTTAGGAGGGATATACTTGGTGTCATGACCCAAGCCTAGGGCCTAGACATGACACGGCAAATGGAGAACCCAAAGGAACCCCAAACAAGCCTCTAAGCATATCATTCACACATTCTTGATCGCAGAAGCAAAATATGCCACAATAAGTGACATTAATAAGAAGGGAAGCGAGACTAAGGGAAGTCTTCCATAAGGATAGTAACAAAAGAAGAGGCAATCTCATATACATAGAGTACCATATTATCCAACAACACCTCTACATAGAACGGAGCGGGGCCGAAGACACTTCTCAAACTCACCCTCAAGTAATAAGCATCCCAAAAAGTAGTAAAAGTCTTAACATAGCATGAAAGGAAAATAAATAGTGTCCCCGAACATGAGGACTCACCCAAAAGATTTCTTCAAATAAACCAAACTAGCCACGTGGAGGAGGATGATCAATAGGAGCTCTAGTTCCTACATGTTAATATTATATAAGCATAGAGTATGCGTTAGTACTTGGAATGTACTAAGTATTCGGGGTGCAATGCAACAAAGATGTAAGCCATAATATTCAAAATGCATAAATATGACAATGAATATAGTCTCAATATGACATGTATGATCAATGGTTGTAATAAAACATGCATGTAAAACCTTCAACTTGCATAATATAACATACATATGTGGGAGGAGACCTTAATCAATATATAAAACCAAATGAGCTACTAGTTGGAATTCCGAAGCATGACACCTCCTCGGAAAGGTGTGGTCTACTTGCTAAGGTAAACTATACTTGACCCCACTTTGTGGGTAACTTGACCTAGATGGATATACTAGTAAGCCCTTTTAGGGAAAATAATATAATCTTATAGTGGCACATAGTTTAGAGACTAAGACTTTTATAAGGACCCCTTGAGTCGAGCCCCCACCTTAAGCCTCAATCGGTGGTAAGTCTAATCCCACGGAATACTTAAAATAATCATAAATTTAATCATAACATGAATAACTTGTAATAGACATGATAACATGGCATGAGTAGCTCATTCATATACTTGACCCCTACATGAGCATATATCTTATGCTAGAGGGTAGAAAACGAAACATGGACTTGACCACTTCTAGTAGGTATTGCATTTCACATGAGAGTAGAAACTTGTAGCATGCTTGACCCCTACTAGTGAGCTCAACTTGAATACGAGGGTAAAATAGTAATTATGCTAGACCCTTTAAATAGATATAATTTGCTCACAAGAGGGTATAGTTAAAGAATAAGGCTCAACTTGTCACTTGTAAAATCATAGATACCTTTCATGAATTTAGTACATGCTTGGGAGCCCATAATTATCATGAAAACACTTGACTTGCAAACCATACAATAGTTCATCAATAACTTAATAATTCTTGTCATGTAATTTAGTCAAACACATGGTGGGTACATGGACACTTGCTCAAAATCATGCAATTTATAGAGTAATAAACATGAGAGAGTAAAATCAACTATTTTAGAATCATGTAAAATCAACCATTTTAGAATCATACAAACCAACCCGCCAATCATAGTAGTAAAACCCTTATTTTTGGGTATCATGAAATCCATCTTAAAATTCACCATCATTCAGAGTCTCATAATTCATATCTTGCATAGCCTCAATAAGAACAAATCAGTTCATGGAAATAGCTTCAATAGATGTTCATGCATACTAAATCAATACTTCAAAACCCAATTCCAATCATACTTGTATTACATAAAAAAGTTTATCCATGAACTATTCAACATTAAAATCATGAAATTTGATAAAGATGGGAGGTTTGACTTCATGGGTGAAAGGTACCCATGAATGAAACCCACATACCTTAAACCTTGAGATTTCTTGAAATCGGGTTGAGGAAGACTTGAGGTTTATGTTGGGTTCTTGAAATCCAAAGCTTGTTCTTTAGATCCTTGAGTTTTAATGGGGTATTGGATAATGTTTTGGAAGGATTTGAGAGGGTTTTTGGAGGGTTTTAGAGTTGGAAATGCCCAAGGATGAGGGTTTTCACGTTTAAATGGGCATTGGGTTATTATCCAAATGTCCTTGAATGAAATAGGAAAAATGAGGAAATTATTACACTAGTCCATGTCCAGTCCGCAATGCGGACCAGACTCACAAGACCATTTTGCACTACTGTGTGCCCCAGGCACGTTGCGGCCTGGCCGCGCAGGCTCTCTGGAAATTGTCCCCATTGTGAAAATTATTTTTCACTACGGGTCTTTTAAAAATCAAGGGCTACCTTTTTCTCACTCAATTTTGTCCTCTGACAAGAATATGAAGTCGAATTTTTAAAATAATGCATAAATTTTGAGATGTGCAAGAATTACGATATAGGACATTTTCAAAGCACATATATCTCCCCCTTGGAAACATTCATCCCCAAATGTCAAAAAAACGTGTAAGAGAGGTGAATAGGAGAATTTCAGCCTGACGTGAATGCAACAAATGCACTTAAACATCATTCTTAAAATGTTTCACATATATCCATCAAAATCATCAAAACTTGTCATCATGAACATGTATGCATGCAAAAGTGACATGAGGGCTGAAATTTAAAACTTAAAATCATGGAGATGAATTAATTTATTACCTTCGGCTTGAGTAGAGTGGAAGAGGTATGCATATCATTTCGTTATATCCGCTTTGGCTTCCTACATAGCACTTTCAAATTGTTGATTCCTCCAAAGGACTTTGACGGATGCCACATCTTTGTTCCTCAACCTTTGCACTTACCTATCTAATATTTCCACCGAGACATCCTCATAGTTAGGTTATCCTCCACAACACCCACCACCTATAAGCGCACTATCGTACTTGGGTCATCCACACACTTCCTCAACATAGACACATGGAAGACCGGATGAACCATATTCATATCCGTAGGCAACTCCAACTCATAAGCAGCCTTACCAACTCTCCTTAAAATTCTATAGTGTCCCACAAATCTTGGGGTCAATTTCCATTTCTTGCCAAACTGGACCACATCCTTCATGGGTGAGACCTTTAAGTAGACCCAATCATCAACATTAAAATCAAGGCCTCTCATCCTCATATCGGAATAAGACTTTTGTCTACTTTTAGCCTTCTTCAATCTCTCCCTTATCAACCTCACCTTCTCCAAAGTGTCCATAACCAAATCTGGGCCCAACAAGGCCATCTCCCCCATACCAAACTACCCAACCGGGGATCTATAACGCCTACCATATAAAGCTTCAAAGTAAGCAATGCTAATGCTAGAGTGGTAGCTATTGTTGTAAGCAAACTCAATAAGTGGAAGATGTCATCCCCAACTATCCTTAAAATCCAAAACACAAGTCCTAAGCATATCCTCGAGAGTTTGGATAGTCCTTTCGACTTGACTATCAGTTTGAGGATGAAAAACAGTGCTAAGCTTGATCTTGGCACCAAGACCCTTTGGAAGGATCTCCAAAAATGAGAAGTGAATTGAGCACCATGATCCAAAATGATGAACAAGGGCACCCCATGCAACCTAACTAACTCATGAATATACAACTTCGCATAATCCTCCGCACCATAAGTTGTTTTGATTGGTAGAAAGTGAGCCGACTTAGTCATCCCATCAACAACAACCTAAATAGAATCAAAGTGCTTCCTAGTCTTTGGTAAACCAATCACAAAATCCATATGGATCACTTCCCACTTCTAAGTAGGAATTTATATGTCTGGGGCTAGCCCACCTGGACTTTGATGTTCGGCTTTCAGTTGTTGGCAATTATGATAACCAGCTACAAACTTGGCTATATCCCTTTTCATTATCATCCCACTAATAAACCTCTCTCAAGTCTCTATACATTTTTGTGGAACCAGGGTGAATAGAATAGGATGAATTATGTGCCTCTTTCAAAATTGACTCCCTTAAGTCATCAATATTAGGTACACATAGCCTACCTTGGTACCTAAGGACACCATCTCCCCCCTAGGAGAAACCCTCTACTTTACCATCCTTCACCAAAGCTTTCAATTCTAGCAAGGTAGGATCAAAGTCTTGTTTAGACTTCACCTCTACAATCAAAGAAGATTTGGAGCCATCAAAAACCACCATGCCACCATTCTCTACTTTATCCAACCTCACTCCCAACCTAGCCAACTGGTGTACTTCTCTAGCCACCTCTTTTTTACCATCATCAATATGAGCTAGACTACCCATGGACACTCTACTTAGAGCATCGACCATAACATTAGCTTTGTCGGGGTGATAGTGTAAACTCATGTCATAATCCTTAAGGAGTTCTAACCACCTTCTTTGCCTCAAGTTAAGATCTTTTTATGTGAACACATATTGGAGACTCTTGTGGTCGGCAAACACATCTACATGAACCTCATACAAATAATAACACCATATTTTAAAAGCAAACACCACAGCCACTAATTCAAGATAATGGGTGGGATAATTACGCTCATACACCTTTAGTTGCCTAGAGGCATATGCTATAACCTTACCATTTTGCATCAATACACCAATCTTTGAGGCATCACAATAAACCACAAACCCTTTTAATCCTTTCAGTATAGCCAAAATAGGAGCAGAGATAAGCTTGTATTTTAAGGTTTAAAAACTCTTCTTGCATTCATTGATCAAAGCACATTTTGCTTTCTTTTGGGTCAATTTTTTCAAAGGGGAAGCAAGTGAAGAGAAACCATTCAGAAACCTCTGGTAGTACCCTTCCAATCCTAAGAAACTCCTAATATTCGTTGGAGTCCTTGGCCTAGGCCAATTGCTTATTGTCTCCGTCTTCTTAGGGTCCACTTTAATTCCATCACCAGACACCACATGCCCTAAGAATGAAACCTCTTTCAACCAAAATTCACACTTATCATATTTATCAAACAACCTCTCATCCCTCAAAATTTGTAACACTACCTCAAATGATTCTTATGCTCTTTTTCATTCATGGAATAAATCAATATATCATCTATGAAGACCATAACAAAGATATCAAGGTAGGGTTTAAAGGCCCTATTCATGAGATCCATAAATATTGCTCGTGCGTTAGTCAAGCCAAAAGACATTACCACAAATTCAAAATACTCATACCTAGTTCGAAAAGCCATCTTGAGAATACCACACTCCCTCACCCTCACTTGGTGTATCCGTACTGAAGATTAAACTTAGAAAAGTGACTAGCCCCTTCAAGTTGATCAAATAGGTTATCTGTCCTTGCTAGAGAATACTTGTTCTTTATGGTGACCCTATTAAGCTACCAGTAGTTGATGCATATTCTAAGGAAACCATCCTTTTTCCTTACAAACAACACTGGTGCACCCCAAGGTGACTTGCTAGGCCTTATGAAACTCTTCTCCAATAAATCCCTTAATTGATACTTCAACTTTCTAAGGAAACCATCCTTTTTCCTTACAAACAACACTGGTGCACCCCAAGGTGACTTGCTAGGCCTTATGAAACTCTTCTCCAATAAATCCCTTAATTGATCCTTCAACTCCTTCAACTCCGCCAGGGTCATACGATAAGGGGGAATAGAAATAGGTTGTGTATCGGGGAGGAGGTCTATACCAAAGTCTATTTCCCTTTCAGGAGGATCACCGGGAAGCTCATTAGGAAAAACATCAAGAAACTCATTGACCACCAGAACCGACTTAATGGGAGAGAATTTAGACTCAACATCCTTAACCCTTAAAATATGGTAAATACAACCCTTAGAAATCAATTTTTAGGCTTTAAGACAAGAAATGAATCTACCCTTAACCACCACATTACGACTTTCCCACTCAAGGATGGGCTCATTAGAGAGTTGAAATCTAACTTTACGGGTTCTACAATCCACAGAATCATAGTATACATATAATCAATCCATCCAAAGAATAATATCTAAATCCACCATATCAAGCTCAACAAGATCACAAGGTAAGGCCTTATGCAATAAATGCATGTCACAACTCGGACCTGGGGTCCAGGAGTGACATGGCGAATGGGAACCCGAGAGTCCCCAAACAAGCTTCAAAAAATACATATTCACATAATCAATTCGGAAGCATATACAAATAGAGAACATATAGTTCGAAGGCATAGGAAAGTACATGCTATGGGGATATCATAGGGAACGGGATTAATATGGATTCGCATAACATGTAGCACATAAAGACTAAGGGGCGGGTAAGTATGACTCACTCTATAGGGGTAATTCGGGACTTAGGATCTTCCACATTTCTACATCAAACATACATACTTATCATAATTCTTATAATCAATACATAATAGCCACATCCAATAGATAACCATATACATAAGCTTCAAATATAACACATAACATATAGATCCGACAAGAGTCTACAAGATGTTCAACAATGCCTCTAGTCATAAGATGTGACGGGGGCCAAAACATACCCCGGGCTCACCCTTAAAGAAATTAACATAAATAAAAAATCATAGGTAGAGGAATGGTGGTTGGTCCTTGGAACATAGGACTCACCATAATAAGCAAATCTCAAGATCAAAGCTAGACGTCATATAGTGGATGAACGTAGTCCTCGATCCCTACTTTGTGAGATCATGTAGGCAAAGTATGCGTTAGTATGTTTGAATGTAGTAAGTATGCAGGATACAATGCATATGACTTACCAAACCTGCATTTAAAGTTAGATAACAAGGGCACATAATATCAAAAGAATCATATATCTAAAGAAGAGTAGTATAACAATATGCCATGAAATTCATGATGCATGAAATGCGTTAATGCTCATATATAGTGGGAATGAGACCATAACAAATATTACAAACCCATGCAAGCTATTACATGAATTTTCCCAATATTGACCTCCCATCGGTTAGAGAAGATTACTTGCCAAAGGTAATCTACACCATACCTTACGACTCAGTCATTTTGTATATGGTGACCACATTCCTTATGACTCGGTCATTTCGAAAAGTTTTTCTTATAAATCTTATCATATCATATAATAAATGAATAACTATCCTTTATGACCCAGTTATTTTGTAGATGACCATTCCTATGTTGGTACATAGTTCGAGGAAAGGGAGAGGACCTCCAATCGATCGGTGCTAAGTAAAAAATCCCACAAGAATACTTATATACATATATGATTTCAAGGGTAAATTATTCAATTCATGTCAATGCACATTTAGGATCAAAAGCCAAAACATAACTTGTATTCATGCGTAGGAATAGCTCATTCTTATAACAATATGGTGCAAGCACCCATGATGCTCAAAGAGATATAATCAATAGACATTTATGTGATCACATTCTTGTCATAACTAATATGTGATCTTAACTCACCAAAAACATTTTCATATATACATATGTGAGCTTTACTCACCAATTTCATAAATCCATGCTCATGAAATGCATATGCTTATGAATGATGTGAGAATGATATGGATAATCTAGATTCAATCTAAAATCAATAATATAATATGAAATTGAAGTTAATCCATAGTTAAATCCACATTTAAAATTATAATATGATCACCCATGCATAAACAAGTTTTAAAAAGGGACAATGCATGTTTATGATCTCCTAAATCCAATGTAATTCATCATAATACAACTTAAATCAACTTAAAATCAGTGAATAAGTACAATCCATAGATTACTTGAATTTAAGGAATCATAATATTTAAAACCCCAATTTAAAGTAGATAAAAATTCATGAAAATGTCTTGAAAAAGATTTAGGTCTCCTTGGTTGAAAGGAACTAAAGATCAAACCCACATACCTAGACCCAATTGAAGAAAATCCAAGAGAAGTTTGAAGGACACTTGAATTTGCCTTGATCCCCAAGTTGAAAATCTTCAAGAGTTCTTGAGAGGAATTTGAGAGAGTTAAAAAGGTGAGGAGTGAGTTTTGAATGTTTGGAATAGGGTTTAGGTCTTTAGAAAGTCATTAGATAGCATAGGAAATCCAAAAAGACCAATAGAAATAACTGAATTTACGAAAACGCCATTAATGAAACAGAATTTAAAAGAAAACCCACATATACCACTGCACAGACGAGTTCTACGAAAACGAGCATAACTTCTCCATCCGAACTCTAAATGAGGTGAAAACAAGTGCGTTGGAAAGCTAAATCAAAGAGATTTAATTTGATAGGTTGTGTTTCACCTAGTTCCTTTTGTGCTAAGATATGGCCCTTTGATATTGACCCTTCTATTGGTACTTGTGAAAAACTTAGCCAACAGAATTCTCTTGAACTTGGCTTGATGTAGGAGACCCATGATGACCTTAAACAACATAAATAAGCTTGCATTGAAGGCTTGAAAGTGAACTTAGCTTGAGCTTGAAGATCCCATACTTAGAAAAATTTTCACGAAGTTAGCTATACAACGGGCTGCACAGCCTGTGTGATGTCACACGGTTTGTGACACAGGTTGTACTCCTATGCTTGGAAAAATCTTCATGACGAGGTTATGAGGCGTGGTCCATACTTAGAAAAATTCTCAATCCAGAAGCCATATGGTTTCCCATACAACCAGTGAACCATCACATGGCCCGTGAAGGTGGCCGTGTGACTACACTTGGCTCCCAACGTTGATGTTTCAAGATCAAGGCCATCAAATGGTCCTTTACATGGTCCATGAAGTGTCACACAAGCAATGTAGGGTCCAAGTGTGGTGTGCTTTAGCCCGAAACTCTACGCTGAGGCTACACACTCAAAATTAAGGCCAAGTATCACCCCACTGGAGGCCACATGGGCTGTGTGACCTCACATGGACTGTGTAGTCTCCCTTGAGGTGACACTTGGTCCAAAATTTATCTAAAACAAAAATTTCAAGCTCTGATGAAGTCGTACAAAGTTCGAGTCCTTACATCATCTCCCCTTTGGGTACAGTCGTCCTCGAATATGGTAGAACAAGGATCGAAAGGCTTGACTCAGAACATGAAACTTTCATACCCAAGGTACAATGAATATTTCATTACTTGAAAATCATAAATTAAATAAAACTCATATCAAAACGTATTCACAACATTTAAAACATCATAAAAAATCATTTTTGTGAACATGTATGCTTGTCATGTCATGAGACTTAAGAGTGGAAGGATTAGGACCATTGAGAATAGCAAGAACCTAATACCATAAGCTTGAGTAGATTGGAAATGATGGAGGTCGAATCATACTTGATTCCACTTCCCATGTAGCTCCTTTAATATGTTGACCCTTGTTATGAAGCCTCTCCACTTGTCCATCCAAGATCTCAACCAAAACTTCATTGTAAGATAGGTTCTCCTCAACCTCAACACCTTTTGAAGGCATAATATCGCTAGTATCACCAACAATCTCCCTCAATTTAGACACATAGAAAATTGAATGAATAGAACTCAAATTCGGAGGCAAATACAACCTATAAGCCATGCTCCCAACTCGCTCCACAATCTCATAAGGACCTACATATTGGGTACTTAATTTTCCCTTTTTTTCTAAGACACATTACACCCTTCATAGGAGAAATCCTTAGATACACTATATCATTGACAAGAAACTCAAGATTTCTCTTTCTAACATCCGAATAAGACTTTTGATTACTTGAGCCGACTTCAACCTTTCTCTAATCACTTTCACTTCTTCCATAGCCTCCAACAATAAACCCAGGCCTATAGAAGTCATCTTATCTAACTCAAATGACCCCACCAAAGACCTACACGTTCTACCACATAAAACCCCAAACGGTGCCATACCAATGCTTGTATGAAAGTTATTATTGTAAGCAAACTCAATAAGTGGTAGATGATCACTCCAATTTCCTTTGAATTCTAACATACAAGTCCCTACATGTCCTCCAAGGTTTGAATTATCCTCTTGGCTTGTTTGATGATTTGAGGATGAAAAATGGTACTTAACTTAACCTTAGTGCCAAGCCCCTTATTGAATTGATTCCCAAAAGTGAAAAGTAAATTGGGTACCACAATCCGATATAATAAAAGGTAGGCACACCATCCATTCTAACCCACTCCCTCATATATAACTTGATATTGTCCTTAACATTAAAAGTAGTCTCATTCAATGAGAACTGAGCCGATTCGGTCATTTTTCCCAATAATTACCCATATGGAGTCAAATTGTTTCTGATATGGGGAAATCTAATTCACAAAGTCCACATTCTTATTCTCTTATTTCAAGTAGGAATTTCAAAGTTTTGGGCCAAATAATCGGGCCTTTAATGTTCCACCATCCCTTGTTGTCAAATAGAGCGTTCGGATACAAACCTACCTATATCCTTCATAATACCATCCCACCAATACTTTTCCACTAAATCATAATACATCTTGGTGGATCCCGTATATAGGGCAGAGACAGTTGTCAGACTCAATTATGATCACCTCTCTAAGATCATTGACATTTGAAAAATACAATCGGTATTGGTACCGAACTACACCATCTCCCCCTTGGGAGAAAACCTCTATCTTCTTTTCTGCAACCAAATTCTTCAACTCAATCAATGATGTATCTAGATCTTGCTTAGCCTTTACATCAAGAGCCACCAAGGATTCAGCCCCATTTTGAATGTGGATACTATCATCATTGGAGTTGGCCAACCTAACACCCAATCTAGCTAAACGATAAACTTACTGTGCCAACTCTTTCTGCCCTTTAGTAATATGAGCCACTCTTCCCATAGATATCCCACTAAGAGTATCAACTATAGTGTTTGCCTTGCCCGAATGATATCGTAAACTTATGTCATAGTCCTTAAGGAGCTCCAACCTTATCTAAAACAAAAATTTCAAGCTCTGATGAAGTCGTACAAACTGTCTGAAGTTGAGATCTTTTTGTGTGAAGACATATTGAAGGCTCTTATGATCGGTGAAAATATCAACATGCACCCCATACAAGTAGTATCTCAAAATTTTTTAGGCAAACACCACAACTGCTACTCAAGGTCATGAGTCGTGTACTTATGCTCATGCACCTTCAATTGCCTCAATACATAAGCTATTTATTGAATTGATTCCCAAAAGTGAAAAGTTAATTGGGTACCACAATCCGATATAATAAAAGGTAGGCACACCATCCAGTCTAATCCACTCCCTCATATATAACTTGACATTGTCCTTAACATTAAAAATAGTCTCATCCGATGAGAACTGAGCCGATTTGATCATTTTTCCCAACAATTACCTATATGGAGTCAACTTGTTTCTGGTATTAGGAAATCCAATTCACAAAGTCCACATTCTCATTCTCTTATTTCAAGTAGGAATTTCAAAGTTTTGGGCCAAATAATTGGGCCTTTAATGTTCCACCTTCCCTTGTTGTCAAATAGAGCGTTCGGATACAAACCTACCTATGTCCTTCATAATACCATGCCACCAATACCTTTCCACTAAATCACAATACATCTTGGTGGATCCCGTATATAGGGCAAAGAGAGTTGTCAGACTCAATCATGATCACCTCTCTAAGATCATTGACATCCGAAAAATGCAATCGATATTGGTACCGAACTACACCATCTCCCCCTTGGGAGAAAACCTCTATCTTCTTTTCTGCAAACAAATTCTTCAACTCAATCAATGATGTATCTAGATCTTGCTTAGCCTTTACATCAAGAGCCACCAAGGATTCAGCCCCATTTTGAACGTGGATACTATCATCATTGGAGTTGGCCAACCTAACACCCAATCTAGCTAAACGATAAACTTACTGTGCCAACTCTTTCTTCCCTTCAGTAACATGAGCCACTCTTCCCATAGATATCTCACTAAGAGCATCAACTATAGTGTTTACCTTGCCCGAATGATATCGTACACCTATGTCGTAGTCCTTAAGGAGCTCCAACCTTCTCCTTTGCCTCAAGCTAAGACCCCTCTGAGTGAAGACATATTGCAAACTCTTGTGATC
>DF361570.1:29064-39374 GCA_000787875.1 Solanum virginianum
TTGTGATCGGAGAAAATGTCAACATGCACCCTATATAAGTAGTGTCTCAAAATTTTTGAGGCAAACACCACCACTGCTGCTCAAGATCATGAGTCGTGTACTTATGCTCATACATCTTTAATTGCCTCAATGCATAAGCTATCGCTTCATGAAGTTAGCTATATAAGGGGCTACATGACTCGTGTGATGTCACATGATTCGTGACTTGGGCCATACCCCTATACTTGGAAAAATCCTAATGATAAAGTTACAAGGCGTGGTCCATACTTATAGAAATTCTCAATGTAGAAGCCATACGATTGTCCATATGTTCCATGAACCATCGCACGGCCCATGACGGTTGCCGTGTGACTACATTTGGCTCCTAACATTGATGTTTCAAGATCAAGGCTATCACACGGTCCTCTACACGGTCCATGAAGTGTCACACTGTGTAGGATCCTAGTGTGATGTGCCTTAGTCCAAAACTCCACAACAAGGCAACACACTCAAAATTAAGGCCAAGTTTCGCCCCATTGGAGGCCACATGGGCCGTGTGACCTCAGATGGACCATGTAGTCTCTCTTGAGGTGATACTTGGTCCAAATTTTACCGAAAACAAAAATTTCAAGCTTCGATAAAGTCATATAAAGTCTGGGTCCTTACAACACGGGTCAATTCCTATAGACTCTTTTAGCAATAATGGACTCACCAAGGGGGTTAGACATTTCATAAGGTTCATACAACAATTCGAGACACACATGAAACTTATTAGCAACTAAAGTAGAAATGAAAGAAATAGTGGCACCCAGAACTATCAAAGTATATACATCATAATAAAAAATCTTTAACATACTGGTAATAACATCGGGCAGTTTACTCCTTGTGTTCCTTGGAGAGCATAGAACCTATTTTGTCTTGATGCACCCCCATGTTGGCCTCCTTATTCCCCTTGATTAACATGAACACCTTGTGCTTGAGGAAGACCACCTTTTACCCTTGTTTTGAGCATGGGGACAATCAACAATTTTATGGCCTATCTTGCCACACCTAAAACATGCACCTTGTGTTCCTCCAACATATGCCACTATGCTTTCTCCTACATTTTGGGCACCTAGGATGAGTCACTTTACCATTGCCACCTAGAGCCTTAGGGTATGAAAGTCTACCTCCAAATTGTGCCATTCTTCTCCTTTCTATGGAGGCCAAAGGATAATCTCTCATCTTATGCTTGATACAACCACTTTTGAAACAACCCTCGGTACCAGCCAAACACTTTCTTTTATGATTTTTGTTCACATTTTGACAATTGGCGGAAGGGAGCCTTTCATTTTTGTTCTTTGACACAAGTAGAATAGTTGAAGATGAAGCACAGTAAACTCGGGCCCTCTTAGCCTTCCTCTCCTCCCTCTTATCATTTGTAAGCCCAGGGTTACCCGCCTTTTGGTATAGTTGAGCTGTTACAACTTTGGCCAATAGCCATAGAGCATTGCGAACCTCCATATCTTATATGTCATTGTTGGGAAGTTGATCCTCAATCGAGGGATGGTTACCATCTTGTCCACCATTCTGGATAGCTTGAGACATATTCTGAAAGGTAACGGTTAGGAATCAGAAATAAATTTAGAGGATTTAGCTTTACCGCATGACATGGATCATAAAGAAGTGAAATGTTTCCTAAGATGCCTCATAGCCTCCTATTCATAGTTGTGACGCGCTTTATTACCATTAATAAGACTCCACTTGACGCAGTGTGTTGGATTTTCAAGGACCATAAACAACCTATTGGTCTAATACCAAGCTTGTCACGACCCAAGCCTAGGTCCTAGACATGACATGATGAATGGGAAACCCGAAGGAACCCCAAACAAGCCTCTTAGCTTATCATTCACACATCTTTGATTGCGGAAGCAAAATATACCACAACTAGTAACATTAATAAGAAGGGAAACGGGACTAAGGGAAGTCTTCCATAAGAATAGTAACATAAGTAGAGGCAATCTCATATACATAGAGTACCATATTTCCAACAACACCTCTACATGGAATAGAGCGGGGGCCAAGACACTTTTCGCGCTCACCCTCAATTAATAAGCATTCCAAAAAGTAGTAAAAGTCTCAATATAGTATGAAAGGAAAATAGATAGTGTCCCCGAACATGAGGACTTACCCAAAAGCTTTCTTTAAATAAACCGAACTAGCCACGCGAAGGAGGATGATCAATAGGAGTCCGGTCCCTACATGGTAATATCATGTAGGCATAGAGTATGTGTTAGTACTTGGAATGTAGTAAGTATACGAGGTGCAATGCAACAAAGACATAAGCCATAATATTCAAAATGCATGAATATAGATAATGTATATAGTCTCAATATGGCATATATGATCAATGCTTATAATAAAACATGCATGTAAAACCTTCAACTTATATAATATAACATACATATGTGGGAGGAGACCTTAACTGACATATAAGACTAAATGAACTACTACTTGGAATTCTGAAGCATGATACCCCATCGGAAAGGTATGGTCTACTTGCCAAGGTAAACTTTACTTTACCCCACTTTGTGGGTAATGTGACCTAGATGGATCCACTAGTAAGGTCTTTTAGGGAAAATAATATAATTCTATGGTGACATAAAGTTTAGAGACTAAGACTTTATATATGGACTCCTAGAGTTGAGCCCCCACCATAAGCCTCAATCAGTGTTAAGTCTCATCCCACAGAATACTTGAAATAATTATAAATTTAATCATAACATGAATAACTTGTAACTTGGACCAAATGCACAGGACCATTTTGAACTACTGCGCACCCCAGGCACGTCGCGGCCTGGCCATACAGGCTTTTTGGAAATTATCTCCGTTGCAAAATTTATATTCTGCTATGGGTCTTCTAAAAATCGAGGGCTACCTTTTCCTACTCAATTTTTCCCTTGAACAAGGATATGAAGTCAAATTTTTGAAATCATGCATGAATTTTGAGATATGCAAGAATTACGATATAGGGCATTTTCGAAGCACATGAGGGGTGTTACACTTGGCCCATCAAACATCTAAAGACGGTGCTTGACGTTGTGTAGCCTCTTAAAAGGTAGATTTTTAACCTATTAACTTCTAAAGAACTGTGCTTAGCTTCGGGCAGCTTCTCGAAAGGTAGAGCTTGAACAATCGACTTCCAAAGGATACTATTTAGCCTTAGGTAGCTTCTTGAATGGTGGAGCTTGACCAATCAACTTCCAAAGGATGGTGCTTAGCTTCAGAAAGTTTCTCAAAAGGTAGAGCTTGACCAATCGACTTCCAAAGGATAGGGTTTAGCCTCGGGTAGCTTCTTGAATGGAAGAGCTTGACCAATCAACTTCTAAAGGACAGTGCTTAGCTTCAGGCAGCTTCTCGAAAGGTGGAGCTTGACCAATCGACTTCCAAAGGACAATGCTTAGCTTTGGGCAACTTCTCAAAAGCTGGAGCTTGACCAATTGACTTCAAAAGGACTGCTTACCTTTGGCCAACTTCTCAAAAGGTGGATCTTGACCACTCGACTTCCAAAAGAAAACTTAGCTTTTGGTAGCTTATTGAAAGGTAGAGCTTGACCAATCAGCTTCCAAAGGAGAATGCTTAGCTTCGAATAGCTTCTCAAAAGGTAGAGATTGACCAATCGACTTCTAAAAGACAATGCGTGACTTTGGATAGCTTCTAATCATCCTTCAAAGGACAATTCTTGGCTTCAGATAGATCTGTACTTATATTCCTGCACTCAAAGAAAATTGTAAGTTTTAAAAGGGGGAGATTGATTTGTACCCAGCTCATCCTTTGCTTTCCCTTCCGATCACAACTTCATTATTCTTGATCTTGACTTCAATCTGGATGTCTTCATGTGCAACATCTGATGAAATTTTTGAGACCCTCTCAAAAATTTCTTCCCCAGTTCATTTTTGTTTCTGGCTCAAGTATATAGAGATGCTCATGAATAGAATTTTTGAGATCCTCTCAAAAATTCTACTCTCAAAAATTCTGCCCCAGTTATTCTTGAAAAGGGAGATAGAAAATGTATATCAGGATATGACTGAGCCCTATAGAAGTGCCTACGTATCCCTCTTAAATGGGAATCAGGTCAATCGGAATTCACATGGGTTCAACAAAAATTGTGTTTTTCTGAAATAGGAACAGAAGATGTGTTAGTTGTAGATGTTGGTGGTATATTTTGGGCATGACAAGTAGCTTGAGTATATGAGGCATTTGATGGAGCTAAGTAGGTGATGTTGGATGTATTAGGCTTGGATTGTGGCGGATGTGTGTAGCATGGATATTGCTTGTTTTGGGGAAGAGTGAGATTTGAAGTACTTTCAAGATATAAGGTAGGATGGGGTAAAAAGAGAGGATTTGTAAAGGTTGTTTGAGGCCTACTGGAAGCATTTACTCCAATACAGGGTGTATTCAAATTGCGAGCATTAGAGAGTTATTCTTGAATCTCTCAAATCTTTTGTTCTAACCTTGATATCACCTTATTATGTTCTGGTGGATACCCTTCTCTTGAAATATCTAAACCCTCTTTTTGACTTGCCACACCAATTGTGTCATTAATACCATTATCATTCTCCATGAAGTAGAGCAAGATGAAAAGAGGAAAAGCTTCTTCTAATTGAGAGTGATGGGCACAAATCAACCTTAGTGGAAAACAAATTGAAAAAAAAAAGAAAGGAAAAAAAAAGAACATCAAGTCAGTGATATAATAATATAGAACACAAAGATAAACATATTAATTTTTGAAAAATAAACGCCTTAAATGCAAGGAGCCTCATTGAGCCAGAGGTAGGCCTAAAACATCACATAAGTGATTCATGATAACTAAATCAAGCCTTAATTTATTAATTGGATTTTAGAGTTAGAAAAATAAATAAATGACTTAACTATTTTATTAATAATAATTATTATAATTTTTGAAGAATAAACAACATATATAAAACCTAAGGGATGATGGGTAACAAATGGGGAATAACCATGGACTTCACGTCCTCCCGGGGCATAACTTCAACATCATCAATCTGCAAAAAGTAAAACTTTTCTAAACTCCAAATAACAACAATTTAGGCTCGAAATTGTTATCGCGATTCATGTTGACACATAGTATGAAATTTTGTTTAAAGGGTGATTGGACCCTTTAGACTTAAATAGGGTGACTACTATTATTGTAGATTGACCCAATGGGGCCAAACTACCTAAGGCTTATGCATTCATGACCTATACTTTGGTAGCTCTATCCTGGGTTTCTAAAGAGTGGGTTAGACACGAATTGCGTATTCCTATGTGAGAAGCACGTTGTCCAACTGTAGTAAGACTATTCACCATTCACCATGCAAGCACTTACTTTCTAAAATTTAGGTTTGAAGAGAAGGCAGGAGAAGTGCAAAGGAACGATATCACCTTAAAAAGAAAAAGAAGAGAGGGTCCCAAGTGGGGGAATGTATGAACGGAATGACAGTTTATATGAAAGCAGTAAGAGTTAGCAGGTAAGACAATACATAAACAAATAATTTAAGATAGTAAATAAATAAAGGAAGGGGAGTTAGATTAGTGGGGGTGTTAGAGGTATAAAGGAAGGGAAGTTAGAGGGAATAAGGGAAAGAAAGAAGAAAAAAAACAAGTTAGTTAGAATAATAACAATAATAAATAAAACAAGTAAAGCAAATATAAAGAAAGCAAGGATGTCACGCCCCAGGAGGGTACCCAAGACGTGGCTGGCACCCAGAGATTATTGCTAGTCCCTAAGAAAACCACTTGGCCTCATCACAATCATTCAATTAATAAATTCTACAAATCAGCAGAGAACATAAAGTATATAAATGAGTAATAATATAAATGAAAGGCTAGTAGAGAGAACTAGCTCACAATCTTAAAAATCAACATTCGGCTCTAGTCTACGAAGCCTCTATTACTATCAGGTGGTGCCACTGATAGACCCATGGTGTCACGCCCCAGGAGGGTACCCTTGGTGCGGCCGACATTCGGAGACCATCGCTAGCCCCCGAGAGAACCACTTGGCCTCATTATCACATCAAACTCAACAATGAAAGAATAACTCAGCAAATAAGCATCAAAGATGAGCGTATACACATACAAAAATAACTCTACTGTATCTTAGTATCAATGAAAATAGTTTAGATACAGAGACTTATCCATAACTACCACTCAAATCTCTATGAAGCCTCTACTTCTCAGTCTAGAAATAGTCCATGACAGGCCATGGGTACCTTCATCAAAGAAAGAAAAGTACTCGAAATATGAAAGATAAAAAAGGCTCCTCTTGGATAATAGGAGGGCTCACCAAACTCGAGGGATGTACTAATCCAGACCTCAAAGATGTGCATGCTAAAACCCTCTATCTGTTGTATCTGCATCATAAAATGATGCAAGACCAAAATGGACATCAGTACATGAAATATACTAATACGTAAAATGGCTCAAGAAAATACAGCTCAACTTACTCATCTCAACTCAACAACTCATGCCCAACTCAATGTATACACATTAGAAGTAAATCATATTTTAAAAATATGTATATGATAGATAGACTCATTTTGAAATATCATGCTCAATCAAGGTTGCTTGGGAGTTTCTCTTAACCAAAATATCTCCCACCACCTATAATTAGATGATGGACAACGAATATGGCATTGTTGCCTCGCCCGTCCTTAATGTGCCATGGAAAAGGATGCATCAACTCTCCCTCATGGATCCATAAGAGGGTGTCTACTTACTGGACAAGAGTCGCCAGTATTATGCTGATAGTTCTGGGGTGCTCATCAATCACCCAACTCAGTGCTTAATACTCCTCCCAAGACTAAAATATGCTCAACATCATCAGTCAACTCAATCCTCAATGCTCAATCAATCAACTCAAATATTAACCTCATTTAGGTTATCTCATCTCAAATACTCATTATCTCATCTCATCAATGCAAACAACCAACTCAAGTCAAACTCAATAATTCATGCAATGCAATCCATCAAACTCAACTTAAAGACATAGTGTTAAAATTCAAGAAATTTCTTTAAAATCTCAACTCTCCTCAAATCTTGACTCAAGATAATGGAAAAGGGCGTGTGAAGAAAGAAATCCACACTTTGGTAAGCCTTACATACCTGGGAGTGTAAAATCTTGAAGTATCTTGGAAGAAATTGGAAGATTTCTCAAGTTCTCCTTCAAACCCTAGCCCCTCTTCCATTTTGAAGGAATTGGAAGACCAATCAAAATTTGTGGTAGAACCAAGAACCTTGCTCCTCTTTCTCTTCTCTTGCTCTTTTCCTCCTCCGCAAGAAAAACCCTAAGTGAATAATGGGGAAAAGTATGCTTAAGGGTCATTTTTAGGACTTAAATTGAGTCCAAAATGACTATGGGTTGAAGGAAATTGGATGGGAATTGACAAAATTACCCCTCTAAAAAACTGTCAGCATGGTCTACGAGACCCCAACTATGACTCGTAGTCCTCACTACGGGTCGTAGCCCCTCGTAGTCTGGAAGTCTGAAAATTCTGAATAACTAGAAACATCTACGAGACCCCCTCTTATGAGTCATAGTCCTCACTATAAGTCGTAACAGACTCTTCGTAGCTGCATGGGTCTTGAAACATACAACACTGGATCCTACTACGAAACTATCCACTATGAATCGTAGTCCTCACTATGAGTCGTAACTGACCTTGTATCTGGGAGGGTATTCGAGTCAGAAACACTGGAATTCTATACGAGAGCCCTCTATGAGTCGTAGAGCCCACTAAGAGTCATAGATCCCATTACTAGTCGTAACTCTTATAGACTCTCTATTACAGATATTTCTTATCATCACCTCAACCTCATCTGCACATTCATTCACAATCAGATAGAAAGATTTAGGGGGGTGTTACACATGGCTACCTCAATCAATAATAAGTTAGTATATGTCTAACTCTAAAGCAAGATGAAAATAGCATCTGAATCCTCCGAAGTCGGGGAGGCTCACCAATCAGCTGAACATCCAAGATCCTCAACGATGCGCCTGTTGGTGATCTCTAATCCCTATATCTGCAACATAAAATGGTGTAGAGCTGAGTGACATCAGTATGTGGAATGTATGATATGTAAAATAACTGAATGAAACCAAAACAAGTAGAACAATATGAAACAACAATCAACTCAATATAGAAATCAATCAACATGTGAAATGTCTATCTAAAGCAAGAATAAAGAGTAGACAAGTTACCCATCAACCATCAAACTTCATCAATCAAATCAGACTCATCTCAACTCATCTCATCTCATCTCAACTCAGAGTACTCAGATTAGGAACTTTCTAGGAGTTTCTCTTATCCAACAACAATCACTTATGAGCCAGTGATTGTACAACAATCTTGATTATATTGCCATAGTCATTCCGTACTTTCTAGGTAGGGAACGAATCGAAACCATAATGGACAAGTCCAAATGGAGACATCAATCTACAAGTCCTCTATTGATTTTAGAGTCTTCTAATAAGAGGGAACCTCAACATAATGTGATGTGATGGTCCTAATCCTCAGCTACGCTTGGCTACGTAGTTTGACGAGTGTGAGTTGGATTAACTCTTACTTTTTTGGTGCTCGATACTCCTCCAATGACTCAATACACATAAAATAATCCATCCAATCAAACTATCTCAATCGTCTCATCTCATATTAGCCTCGTAGAGGCACTACCGTTCATCAGTTTTATAGAGAGTCTAATCATCTCATTCATCAATATCTCAATCATTAGCTCAAGGCTTAGAACAATCATTAAAGAACAATTAAATAGACAATTCATTAGAGTTCATTTGGAAAGGCTCATGGACCATTAAATACTATCAACCTATCATCTTTCTCACATTCACAGTCACAATCTCTATCAATATTCTTAATCAAGGCTCTAGACTCAATCCCTATTTTCATTCATGCATGCTTTCAAAATTAACATATATAGTTCATGAAATATTTCATGAAAAATATTCAATTCAAGAAAGATAAGTTTATGATGATCATCAATATATGAAAATATATGTAATAAATATAGTTTTCAAGAAATTAATCAAGATAATACTTTAACAAACATCTATGGAGACTCATGAACTTTCAACTCCTCTCAAACCATCTATGGGGCACACGAGAGAATAATCTCATGCTTTTAGTTTAGCCTTACATACCTGGGATGAAGCTACCAACAATCAAACTCTCAAGAATCCTCTTGAACTCTTCAATCTTACGTTTTTCTTTCTTCTCTCCCAAGCCCTAACTTTTCAATGAATTAGTAAGGACTTAGAATGGGGTTTAAGACCCTATTTACGCATCAACATGACCTAATTTGATCATGTTTTGAGTTTAGGAGGGGTTGGAAATTGCTGGAATGCCCCTCAAATTAAAAAGAAAAAGTTCACTCAGAAAAATGCGCAGTCCGCGACGCGGATGAGACGCGGACCTGTTTTTTTCCCCAAAACTTTTCTGAACGAGTTTTCAATTTTCGTTGAAAATATTAACAAAAATACAAGGCATGTCCATGTCCCAGGCGCGCCGCGCCTTGGGTACGCATAACCACTATTTGTCGTCTTGGATTGAAAAGTTATTTTTTGATCTGGTAGCTCTAAAATCTAAACAAGACTATTTTCCCACTCAATTTTTCAGGTTAATTGTATATTCAGTCTCGAATCCACAAACAAAGTATGGAAAGACGCGTTATGTGTACATCTCTATTCTAGGGGTATTTCGATAATTTTACTAGATGTTACAAAGAAAAACCCACATAAAAGAGACATGTAATGGTTAGAACTAATATTCCCAGTGGAGTTGCCATTCTGTCGTGCCCCATTTTTCTCCCCGAAAAATGGGAACCTAGACGACGTCGTGGCAACGACTCTTTTAGGATGTTTTGAAAATTGAGAAAGAGTCGCCACCTAATGAATTAAGGTGCATTAGAACATCATTCTAATCTAAAACTAACTCTAAAGGTCTTAATCACCAGAGAATGGGTAAGGATTCAAGTAACCTCGAAAGAAGGTGTTAGGCACCCTTTGAGGTCCGCAAAGGCGGGTCCCGACCATAGCTCGCATTTATGTGGGGGTTGATAAATAGGGTCTCTTATTTTAGAAAATTATATTAATTAGATCTAAGTGATAACAAGAACGTATTTAAATAAATAAATGAAAAAAGTAAATAAATAAATAAAATCTAACTACTCCAAATAATTAAAAGCAAACAAGAGAGAGAGAAATTAAACTAAGCGATAATTAATTTCACTTGAATTAGTTTACTCGGCTTTTATTTCGGAAGACAAAATTAGATTTTTCG
>DF361569.1:26938-40480 GCA_000787875.1 Solanum virginianum
TCATTCTTGAGAGATCATGGCCATCCGGGCTCGATCGACCATCGAACCAGGCCTGATCGAGCCCGGCACGCCACCCACCTGAGTGGGTGGCGGAAGCGGTGGGAGCTGAGGATTGTCAAGGCTAGGGTTTCCTTGCTGATGATGATCTGGCTGTTGTTGTAACTGAAAAAACACCAAGAAGAACCAAAAAAAGGAAGCAAGTTAGGGAATTTGTTCACAACTCAAGTAGCTAGTCATCTATATATATATATATATGGTATAGTATATTCAACAAAAAGACTAGTAGAAAAAAAAGAAGAGGAATATGAATATGAATATTACTCTTTTTGATGTATCAAAGGTGAAAATTGAAGATTAAAGACTTACATGGTGCATATTAGGATGATCTAAATAGACTGGAAAAGAAGAGAAAACCATGATTTAATTCTTTTTCTTTTCTTTGATATCTCCTTTACTCTTTATCTTTAATAAAGGTTGATTGGGTTTTTTGGAAATATATGTGTGGAGAATCACAATAAAGAGAGAAGAAGGGAATACCAGAGTCCCCAACAAAGAGAAAGAAGAGGAAAAAGAAGAAAGAAGATGAAGGAATTAAAAGAAGAGAGGAACTTTAGCTTGTTTAATTTTTATTTTTTTCCCTCGTCACATTCTCTCCTTTATCTCTCTTTTTGTTTTTATTACTATATCTTTTTAGGGTTTTGTAAAAATTTAGTGGGAGAATAAGTTCCTTCGCATTGAAGCTTTCTATGTTGATGATGATGCCCTTGGACTCACTTTATATATAATAAGAATTTTTATATTATATAGTCTGTCCATCAAAATAATAGTCGATATATATATATATATATATATATATATATATATATATATATATATATCTAGTTAAGTTGTTATTATACAATCAGGAGCTAGAAATAAAGTGTAAGGTTGTGTACAATAGACTATGTAGTCCGATTCATTTCCAATCTCGAACATAGCAAAAATATATGATTTGTGAAAATAATTTCTTGTCGAGATGCAAGATAAGACTGCTTATGATAAACTATTATGATCCAACCCTTTTTCAGACCCCGAGCATATCTAAAGCTGAGTACATTGAATTGCCTTTTTCCCCTTTTTATATTTATACACAACTAGTTGTGTATATATATGGCTAACGACTATAATTATTTTTGACGAGCCGCTAAATATACTTTTTTCCATAATAGTGCATGCTAGAGAAAAGTAGTGTTGTGACTCCTGACTTGCATTGCATGAATAAAGAAAGATAGATAAAAAAAATGTGCACATTATCAATTTGCTTATGGTGGGATCCTCCTACGTAATTGAAATTATTCCCAAGGGGGGCAAGGAAATGAGTGAATAGATCATAGAAAGCACCACAATTATCAAGAGAGTCATATTTGGGATAAGTAATGGCTATTACCTCACTACTACTATAGTACTATTTCTACTTTTTTATGGTACCTTAATTGGTAAAAGCTAATAGCACACTATTGAGAGGTTTCTTCTTCTCATCATCTTCTTCTTTATTTCTTTTTGCTCTTGTCTGTTTTTGATTTTTTTAAAGTTTGTGGCTAACTTTAATTTAATTGTTCAATTTGTATGTGCATGGCAATTTGGTTTGAGTTAACACGTGGAGTGACGTTCCAAACTCAACCATCATGGGAGTTCTAATTGCAAATAATTAAGTGTCCAATTACTTTTGGATCATTTGCTCTTTGTATCAATGGTATTTCTACAAAGTTGCCTTTTCTTGGGTGGGATCTTCCCTCTAGATATGTCTCTCGTCTAAAATTCAAGTTTTTCAATAGAGGTAGTATGGGGATTTATCATTTTTGAA
This sequence comes from Solanum virginianum, assembly GCA_000787875.1. Taxonomy (NCBI): domain Eukaryota; kingdom Viridiplantae; phylum Streptophyta; class Magnoliopsida; order Solanales; family Solanaceae; genus Solanum; species Solanum virginianum. The sequence goes on from DF361569.1 coordinate 28,782, forward strand.
ATATTGTGAATTGTAGGACATTGTAATTATTTGTCCCCATCGTTATGGATGGATAAATAGGGAAAACATTTGGGCAAAAAAACTCCTAAATAGTAACTTGAAAATTTTGAGCTTAGGCTAGACTTGGATGAAATCTAAGTTAGGTGAGATCTGGGATAATTCAATAATGGATTGGGGTTTGACTCATGAGTTTGATCTTTTGGATTGATAGCCAAGATGGTAAGGAGCCTGTATGGCTTCACGGAATCGAATTCGGGCGAGTAAAACGTAACTCTCGGAATTAGTCTTGATGTGAAGGGTTGATATTGGAATGTCAAGGTTTGAGGGTGTGTTGCGAAATGAACATTTGGAATGCACTATCCCTGGGCATCTCATGATGGGATAATTTTCACTATGGTGAGACAGTCCCAAACTTAAATTAAAATAATTTTAAAATCATATTTATTTCTCCTACATCATTCTTGAGAGATCATAAGTGACCTAGGGATATTTTTCTTCAATTTTCCACTTGTTTCTCCAATAAAGATAAATTAGTCATTCCTCTAACTTGTAGTTTAATCTCTAGAACTTAGAATCTATGAAAATTCTCTTAGTGGAAGGTTTTGGCCTGAAACTAATAGTGGGAAAAGCCCTAGTTGGGGGAGATGGTCATGAAAGTGGTCAATTGTTAGGATTTTGATATAATTCGGATATTATAGGCCATTGTTTATTGATTCTTTGTATTTCTTGTTTGTTTTTAGACTAAGAATGAGAAAAAGGGAAATCTCCAGTTTTTTATAGTTCTCCTAGCTTGTTTCGAGGTAGGTAATGATTTATCTTTCCGTCTATATTGTATGTGCACTTTAACTGCATTGTTGGTGTTTTTTTGCATGTAGGTGATTATAGAAAGATGGAATAAACATAAAGAAATGGCTATTTATAATCAACTGCGTACAATGAACCCATTACTTGATTACGCTAGTGTGTATCATTCATTGTAATTGTCATTATTAGATCAAGTACCAGACCAGTACATATTTGAATCGGGTGTCACTACTAATTTATATTGGATCGAGTGTCATGTTTCGACACATATTTGATCTAGTGTCATATTTTAACACATATTGGATCAAATATCATGTTCTAACATGCTAACAGTTTGAGTGCAAATTTCATGAGAGGGCTATTATTGACTATTGCATTTAAGATTGACATATTATTAACTACATACTGAAAGTGAACTAGTACTTTTTAGTTTATCCTGTATATGTGTGGTTTTACTATGTTGAGGTTACCTATATATATTTCACTTATTGAAATAGCCGTGTGATGTTACTAGTACATTGTCGTTATGTGTACTAATACTACACTTGCTCTTTATTTATTGAGTATAGGACATCTTCCGAAGGCTACTAACAAACATTGGCTAGGAGACTATTGATTCGTGGAATTCAAGGGTGAGTCAGCTCTTTCAGAGTGTCATAGATTTATTTACCATCTTACTCTATTTCATCTGGACTTAGATAATTATAGACATTGATATTTTTGTTTTTCCTCCGATTGCATCCCTTTACTTTTGATTATTGAATAGAGCTTTGATACAATGACTTTCAGGTTATAGAGAGTTGAATTCCTCATTGTCTTAGATTTTTTGTTTGATTTTATGGAAACTCAACTTGTGATTGTTATCTAAACCTATTTTAACATCATTAAATTGTCTATTTGTATTAGTTGCCTTGTTTGGTTTGTAGTAATGAATCTCCCAATAGAGGATTAGTATGTGTGTCAATCACAATGTGTTGGGGTCATGACGAAAGTTGTTATTGGAGCCTTAGATTATATTCATTGACTTCATTGTACCAAAATTATTCTAATAGAGTCATGTGAAATGGTATAAAGACAGTTGTACTTTTCTTCGAGAGGCTACATAGCTTTAAAAAAATTTTCTATTTTTTTGTCCATTTGTGCTATAACTTGATCCAATTGATATCTGCTGATCCAAATTGGTATCTTACCTCTTTTACTCTTCTTTCATAGATCGTTAATATGTGATGCAACAATGTCAGACTAGCAACTCTCCTAAATGAGCCATAGAGGACATAACCGAGGCAAAGGTAGAGGAAGGGTAGCACCCGCCAGGGAGGAAGCCCAAGTTGAAAATATATTCATAGGAGAGAGCCTTCTTACACCTCAGGTTGAGATAGGAGACAATGTGAAGTTTAAGATTAAGGAGAATGCAGAAGTTGAGGAAGATGCACAAGCAGGGACTGTAGACCCCCCCCCCCCCCCCCCCCCCCATATATTGACTTTTTTGAATGTATTGGTCGCGTCTGAAACCATTTCCATGGCGCCTATTTCTCAAGCTCCAGTCACTCACCCGATTGCAACTGCAGTCTCTAAGATGGATGGAACATTAGGCATTGATACCTTATTCTATTCCTTTCTAGGCCTAGTGATGATAGGCAGTCATGAGATGTTAAACATGTTTTTTAAGCTGAAAACCTCTTATGTTCTAAGGTTCAAAGAATGAAGATATCTATGAGTTCATCTTGAATTGTTATGAGGGACTCCATAAGTTGAGCATTGTACATCAGCATAGGGTTAAGTTTGTGACTTTCCAGTATCAAAGAAAGGCTAACCAGTGATTGAGAGCCTTTGTGAAATATAGACCATCAGTATTGCCACCACTCAATTGTTTTCAATTTCATGCTTTATTTTTAGAGAAGTATATACCCTAGACTCAGAGAGACCGCAAGAAAGATAAGTTTATGAAAGTTGAGTAGGATAGAATGATGGTAGCCGCTTATAAGGCTAAGTTTTGTGTCTTGTCTAGATATGTCACACAATTAGTGACCGCAGAGAAAGAAAGGATTTGGTTATTCATCAATGGTTTGAATCCTGAGTTGCAAGTTTTGTTTATTCACATGGCCTCTGCATGTAAAATTTTTAATAAAGTGACAGACTTTGTGAAGAAGGTAGAAAGAGTTTGAAAGACTAGGCAGTCTCAAGGATTTGGCTAAGATTCCCAAGAGTGCAGATAACTTCCATGGCTCTTACTCCAATAGTTCCCGACAATAGCAACTCGATTAGTGTTGTCGATCATGCCTGCTTTTATGGATAGCTATTCTAGGGCTTCACAATAGAATCCTACTTAGGATGGTCAAAGAGCTTCCTTCACATCAAGCACTCGTCCTTTTCTAAATAATAGTTTCTATAATTATGGAGATCCAAGACACGTAAGAAGAGAGTGTCCATCCCTGCATGGTTGATTCCCCATAACAATAGGCCAGAGTCGTAGTACAAATATGTGGAGGTAATAACGATAGAGGACGTCCATAAAGTGGGCGAAGAGGAAATCAAAAAGACCATAAAGGCTGAAGAAATGATAATGCAAGTAAATGAGAAGCACAACCAGGTAGAGAGGTTGCCCATCAGGATAACATGACTTAGTTTCATGCATTTTTGGGCAAGACAAAGATTGAGGCGTCTAATGCAATGATTACAAATACTATTCTTATCTATGATCGAATTACTACTCTTTCGTTTGGCTAAGGATCTATTTATTCTTATGTGTCAGTAAACTTTTGCTTGGATTTTGATGTGAATTATGATATGCATGACGTCCCCATTCATGTTTTCACACAATTTGGAGAGTCTGTTGTATTCACCCACGTCTACTATGTTTGTTTAGTTCTATCCATAGATTTGTAAACTTAAGTCGATTTAGTAATTTTGGACATGACTAACTTTGATATGATCTTAAGAATGACTTAATTGTCTTTCTATCATGTAGTGCTTGATTTTAATGCTAAGATTGTGGCTCTAGAGATCTCATGTAGGGAAAGGTTAGAGTGGGAAGGTGTACAATTCTAAGCTAGCTAAGGTCATATCTTATATTTGGGCTAGCTAGGAAACTGGTGGGGCAGGGTTGTTTGTATTATTTGGCTCGTATTCCGGATGTTGAGGCAGAGTCCCCCATCTATTGACTCCATTCTATAGTATGTACGTTACAGATATGTTTCCTACGCATTTGCCTACTATGCCTCCAGATAGGGATATAGATTTTTGCATTGATTTGGAGCTGGGCACTCGCCCAAGCTCTATTCTCCTTTATCGCATGGCTTTAATGGAGTTAAGGGAACTAAAGTTTTAGATCTAAGAACACCTTGATAAAGGTTTCGTTTGCCGTAATCTTACTTGTTAAGAAGAAAGATAGTAGTATCACTACTAAAAAGCTGCCAAAAAATGGTGTGCATCATTGTTTTGGTCAAAATCGGGGAAACCATTCTAACATGTCTCAAATGGTAATATTGACTTATACAGTGTCTCAAATCATAAAATAGGGCATAGAACTCAAAATGCCAGTTATGGTTGTTGCAAAAGTGTTCCCTACCGAGATGTTCTTGATTCGTTTCAAAGTTTAAATCCAAAAGTTTCCTAGTTATCGTAAAGGATACAGGGATCTCAAACGTTCCACCTACGATTATTGTTGAAAGATTTAACACTTTATTTTTAAAGTTACTACATCATGTTTGTTACATATAGATGGTTATTTGTTAGTGTAGATCTTGTTAACATGATACTAGGAAGAGAGACATGCAAACGCGTTAAGGAAAAAGTGAGAAGATAATGTTTATGGTTTTGTGGGGTGCATGGTTGAAAAAGGCATATTGAAGCAAGTGATAGAAAGAGAGAAAGGGTCCCCAAGAGCCTCCAAAGGTAACGACAAGAGAGGCAGTCTTCTATCAATCTATCACTTTCACTAGATTCTTGTGGTCTCTTTTTTATTTTCTATCTAGCTACCTAGCTATAGCTGCCACGTTTGACCCCATCAACTAGGCAACCCTTCCATTCTTATCATTCCCAATTAATTTCTCAATGATCACTCAAAACTTGTAGAAATATATCATGAAATTGCTGATGGCAATGGAGTAAAGTGGGATAGATATAGAACAGATTCAAGAGTTATGCAGGACAGGCCGAATTTAAAATTATGCAAGTTGGAATGGGTGCAGCGAGAATAGCGAGAATTGAAGTAATTATTTTTTGTTGGAAAAGGGGTTTACGAGGTTATGTGAATTTAAGGTACAAAATAGAAATTCAAAAAAAAATTAAATCTTTGTAATTAGTAAAAATCAAAAATATAAGTTTTTTATATTAAATTTTGACTTTAATTTTAATTTCTTTTCTAAAATTTAAACAAAACAAATTCAATTGGGTCTATATGGGGTGAGACAGAATAATTTAAAAAATTTGCGAAGTTAGCTCAACCTGCCCCACACTCATTTTCCGCTGCCCCATTGACATCCCCGCAAGAAGTAGCTTTTGAATTTTTTTCAGATAATATAATCATCAAATTATGCACATATTTTTAATAATATAAAAATTAATTAATAAACTTTTACGGAAACTTACACAAGTATTCTTGTAGTCTTGCAGCATCCATTTTTAAACTCAATAACTATTAACCATTATAATAAAATCGATTGGATTCATTTCAAATAAGTCTTAAATATAAAATAAATTATATTTGTGTAACTAAAACAAAATGGAAATAGAATCTAACGAAAAAAAGTTCATGAAAAAACCAGTATCATATATATTCTGTTTTTTTTCTTGCCTACACATTAATCTCAAGTCTGCGATTAAAAAGTTATTTAAAAGTTAAATATAAAATCTCATTTTACAACTACAAATCATCATACAAGTTAAATATAATTTGAATTACTTAATTCAAGAATGTATCTAGGTGGGGTCATCAGGCTCACGTAAATCCATGCTTTTCTTCCTAAATCATATATATTTGCATTATATTTTTAAAGAAATACTTAAATATTAATATGTGAATGTATACTAAAGTATCACACAATGGGACGATGATTGGGTGCACCTCTTTAATTGAGGTTAAAAAGTTAAACGGGTTCAATGATAAAAATCTAAAGATTAAATCAATCGAATTTATATCTTAACCCCTTGTTGGGATGGTTGTTACCCGTTGTATTGTAATGTATTGTTAGTTTAAATATAATATTTGTTTTGATTGTTACTTGGATTATGTTGTATCGTATCGTTTAAATCCACCGTTAGATAATTACGAAAAGACCCATTTTTATAATGACCGATTTGGTGTGGTGCATCGTTACTTCCATAATATCTTCTAATGTTTTACTTTATCTATTATTTAATAATTCTAATTTATCATTTACCCTATCTTTTCATGATATCTGCCACAAACCCTACGATTTCTTGTAGGTTTACTATCCAAATTACGGATGTATGACATTATGTAACAACAGAGAACAATACAATCTATCCAAACATTGTATTCATTGAAACAATACAATACTATATATTACAACACAATACAATACATTATGAAACAATACATAACAACCATCCAACTAAAATGTAAATCTATCATTTTCAATATTCTGAATACGCCTCTGGCAGAATATTTTCGACGTGCTTTTTCCATTTTCCTAAGTTTTTTGCTATGTTTTTTCATCCCTTTCAGTCTTTCTTTTTTGGATGGGTCAAAGATTGAACAAAAGTGGAGAAATTATTGAATGTACAAATAAAGTTTCATTGAAATTTTATTATAAAAATTAAAATAAAGAAGTTAAATATGAGATAGCAGATGCTCTTATACTTATAGTGTTGAAACTTGAAAATATTCTACTATATTTAGCTACCTTCAATATAATTTTTTTTAAAAATTACTAAAATAAAAGAAACATAAGCAACAAATTAAAATTGGGAAATAGAAGGAAAAGCAAAAAGATTTTGTCCAAATAAAACAAATCACAGTATATTCGATGCCTGACATGAAATTACTTATTTTTGTATATATAAATCAGATTTGATTAGCTAAAATTATGTATCATGCATCATATGCATGCATATGAGATTCCTTTTTTTAACAGAATATTACTGGTAACCACTTATATATATATATATATATATATATATGTTAAATTCAACAGTGCACGTGGATTTCTTTTTTCATTATTTTCTGATAAATTTGTTCTCAAATTTAATATTTTGTCTCTCCTGAATTGATTTACGTGACACTATTTTATTTTATGAGATTCAAAGTATATAAATTTTAAGTAATATTTTTTTTAAATTAATTTTTACTATATTGACATGAAAAGAATTGTACTCCATTCTACAATAATTTTCTAATAATTTTAAAATGTATTATGTTGATGTAATCTAATTTTGCTTCACAGATTAGTTTATAAATTGACTTTCGAAAAGCAAAAGTTGTCACATAGAGGAGTTATAAGACGCACAATACTATTGTGGACATCAGGGTTGGAGTCAAATAAAGTAAGAAAATTCATTTATATTATTTATACATGATTAAAATTATTCTTTATGTATTTAAAATAAATGTTTAATTTCATTTAACTTCTTCGTGCGCTTACTTCTTCATATTTTGAGCTTTGTGAAAATTCTGGCTCCCCTACCGATGAAGAAAGATGATATCTCAAAGATTGGATCTGTTGACATATAGAAATATATGTATAAAAGAAAGAGAAGAGATGGTGGAGTTAGAATCTAATTCCCTTCACTGGCATTGGCTTTTGCTCACTTTCATGCTATAAAGCTTACTACTATTCATCAATCAGACTTAGTTGGAAAGGTAATCCTCCTGCAGCTTTATTGTATTTGTATGTACACATGCATGTTCATGCACATAGTTTATACAAGTGTGTTCGTGTGGGTTCTTTTCAAGCACAATATATAAATATATATTTATTAATTGGTGTTGTATGTGATAATTTATGTGAGATACACTTGATTTGCCACTAGGACATATATATCTAGTTGCTTGTTCAACTTTATATAAGTTTAGTGTTTACTAGTGCACACTCAAAGTTGGAGGGTATAGATGTTAGTTAAGGTTAACTTAAAGGATGTGTTTATGTATTATGCTTTTTTTACATACTCAGAAATAATAATAATAATAATAATAATAATAATAATAATAATAATAATAATAATAATAATAATAATAATAATAATATACTCCTATAGGAATGAAATTTGAGGATGAGGATGTGTATGAAGTTGTATTGTTGCCTTGTGAAGGTATAGAAGTTGTTTCTAGTAGATCCTATACTCATGAAGTTAACAGAAAAAAAAAGTCATACACTAATATAGTAATCATTTGGTTGGAAATAAGTTATTAAGGGATTACTTATTCCGACATTAGTTATCCCATCATGTATATGGGATAACTTGTATCATCATGAAGATATAAATAATGACGGGATAAATAATCCAAGGATTATCTAATATACCTTCAACCAAAAACCGAGCAAAATAATTAATGTTATATTTTATTTTAAAATTATTATACCTCGTACTTCTCACACCAAGTGACTCCTAAGTTACATACCTAATCATATGATGGTACATTAGATTGAAATAAAATGGAGTAATATTAGTCGCTAATAAGAAATTTTGACTTATTTATCATGTATACAATAAAAATTACGTTTTGCACGCCCTATATAAACGCTTTTTCATCATATTTCTATATTTAACTTTACTCAAACTTAAAATCAACAATATGAGCAAGCTCTTTATTAAAACAGTGCCTTCGACAAGAAATTTTTGCCTTTTTAATTTTCAGTAGGTACTTGAACTGTATATAGCTATTATCCCTTTATTTAGCTACAAAATAATAACAGATTATCTAGGGATACCCGATAAGTTTCATAGCTAATTTCATATTTTTTCGTAGAAACTTATAGTAATTTTGTACGGGATTCTTCTTCTTTTTTATTTATCCAATTGCTTTTTGACCTGCGTGTATTTTGTGGGGTTTAAGTGCATGCAAAAGATGATATTCAAGCTGGAAAATTTGATTGATTGTTGCTGAAAAAAACACAAGATTCCTCCGGACGATATAACATAAATTTTCGAGTCTACTAAAAGCTAAATTATGAAATGAGACTTTTCATAATAATTGCACATGCCACTGACACCTTATGGTTCGTATTTTGTTACTTTATTATAGGTCAAAGAGTGCATTGAAAGTAAATATAAAACATTTTGTGATTGGATATGTCATCTCTCCTCATTAGGAAAAATTATACATATATATATTTAACAGCATCAATATGAGTTGTATTTAGATGCGGAATTAGAATTTGAAGGTTGAGAATGTTACTGTATTTAATATAGTTAAATTTAGTGATGGGCATCAAATTAGGACGTACATTCAGCCTGTTGGATTCATTTTGGGCTAATTCAAGTCGATTTACAAATTTTTTAATACATAAATAAATATATAATTATGTCACGATCCTCACCCATTGTGAGCGGGGGCCCCACATAACCTTTTGATTGTAAAATCAATTTTTACCATTTATAAAAGACAGTTATCGTTGAAAAACACTAAGAAGGTCATTTCAAATAATTAATTGACCAAGTTCTCATAAACTCGCTCAAATTCCAAAATTAATATATATGCAAAAATTAACTCCTAATATGAAAGTTAGAGTATCAAAATTCTAAATAGTCAAGAATGGAGATGTAACCCCGAAAACTAGAAACATAAATTAAATAGTCAAAAGTATCTATGTCTGAAGAGATGGATAAAGAATAATGAAAAATCCATGATAATCCGGAAAAGTAGTTCACCCATGAAATCAAATGGTCATGTGTCTCTCAATTGAGGCCTCATTTAAACCACCTAAATATGCTCAACAAGAAAAGAGCATGTGTAGAATCAATATACAATCATAGTGTACTAGTAAAATCACGAGGCCAGTCTAAAATATTAATATAAACAGGCAACTACTACATAGTAAAATGAGCCAACACATATTCTAATAGTCACAAGATAATACAAATTCCCAATCATAATATCTTGAATCAAACCAATGCATGGAACATGTTCCACATGATCATAAAATGCACACAACCGATCCTCTTATAAAATCCAACCAAATGATAATATGTGCCAGGCATGGTACCCCCGCCAACTAATGATATCTTGTACTAGGCGTGGTACTCAAACCAACTAATAAGATGTATCCAGCATGGTACCTCAATCAACTATCACTCACAACATGCACAATCACACTTGAAACCTAGTAAATGGACAGATTTATTGCATGAAATTGTCAATATGGTACCATTTCAATTAGCCTCTTAGTCTCCTTCACATGTATAGCACAAGTAATACTATAAAGCAGTAGACATGTCTATATACATAATTTAGAAAGACATGTTGAATCAAGTTTTTGGAAGCTCTATTGAACTTAAGCCTTCCACTTGTTATGAATTTTTACTTGTTCTTGATTTAAAATAAATAAAAATACAATATTATTGAATAATAGCCTAAATTACTCAGATCATACTTAAATCCTAATTTTTGACCAATTTCATGATCATTGCACTCAAATTAGGACTTTTCCACTATCAATTTCAAGTTACAACCCTCTCCCAAGGTTATTCTCATAGATTCTAAGGTTTAAGAATCGAATTTACAAGTTAGAAAAGTAATTATGTTTCCTTTATTGATGAACAGGATGAAAAACTAGTGATTTTTTGTCACTCCCCAGGAGGGTATCTTGGACGTGGCTGGTACTCAGAGACTATTGCCAGTCCCTAGGAGAATCACTTGGCCTCGTCACATCCATTCAATCAATATTTAATGTATCAGCAAAAGACTAAAGAAAGAAAAAGGGGTGGACAATCTCAATAAGTAAATGATCAAATCAACTCAATAAGACTAATAAGAAAGAAATTAGTCCAAGATAAATATTAAACTCATGACAAATCAAACTCTACTTTATAAAGCTTATATCAACTGTTCAATGGTACCAATGACAGCCTCATGGCTACCTCAAATTAAAATAAAGTTAATATAAAGTCTAAATCTAAAAAGCTAGATGACACAAATCATTTGCATCCTCCTAAGTCTTCAACGGAGTACCCATTGATGATCTTTAGTACCTGTCTCTGCATCATGAAATGATTCAGTCTAAATGAAAGTCAATATGTGAAATGTACGAATATGTAAAATGGATGAATGAAACATGCGATATGCATGCATATCAACTCAGACAACTCAAATAAAGAGATAAGGAACTCTATCAGAATGTCAAATATCTATCTAAAGCAAGAGTAAAGAGTAGACAATGATCCATCAATATAATCCAATCCAATCTAATCTAATCAGAGTATGATTATGACACGATTCTCACCCACTGTGAGTGTGGCACCCACACTAACCTTTTGATCGAAAAACCAAATTCTAATCCAACTTAACCTACCAAACCATTTATAAGAGATAGTTATCGTTGAAAAACACTAAGAAGGCCATTTGAAATAATTAATTGACCAAGTTCTTATAAACTCAATCAAATTTCAAAATCAATATGCGAAAATTAACTCATAGAATATGAAAATCAGAGTATCAAAACTCTAAATAGTCAAGAATGGAGATGTGACCCCGAAAATTAGAAACATAAATATAATAGTCTAAAGTGTGTATGTCCGAAGAGATGGATAAAGAATAATGAAGAATCCATGGTAGTCTAGAAAAGTAGTTCACCCTTGAATTCAAATGGTCGCTGTCTCTCAATTGAAGTCTCGTTTCAACCACCTGAATATGTCCTATACTCAATACGAAAAGAGTACACTACAAGAAAAGTGCTTTTTAACAACCATTTGTTAACGTAAGGATATATATACGA